>OZ008349.1:316582-387701 GCA_963931975.1 Cataclysta lemnata
TCGCACGGTATTTGTAAAAATATCTGCTTTGGAATGTTTGAAATTTATTTCTACATTGCGAGGGTACCCGTTGGCTTACAACGTGAAGTGTAAAGGTTAGAAGAATTTCGGCAAGTTAATTAGTATCTTGGGTGGCCGAGCGGTCAGGCACCTGCCCGGATAGCAGCGGACGCGGGTTCGATTCCCGCCTCAAGATCATAATTTTTCGAAATTCTTTTTCTAACTCCAAAATCTTTGTACTAATTTTTCTAACATTTATATAATGTTAAAATTAAATACGAGATGAGTTATAAGCAGGAACCAACGCAGACCGTACTCGCACGGTATTTGTAAAAATATCTGCTTTGGAATGTTTGAAATTTATTTCTACATTGCGAGGGTACCCGTTGGCTTACAACGTGAAGTGTAAAGGTTAGAAGAATTTCGGCAAGTTAATTAGTATCTTGGGTGGCCGAGCGGTCAGGCACCTGCCCGGATAGCAGCGGACGCGGGTTCGATTCCCGCCTCAAGATCATAATTTTTCGAAATTCTTTTTCTAACTCCAAAATCTTTGTACTAATTTTTCTAACATTTATATAATGTTAAAATTAAAATCGAATAGTTTATAAAGCAAACCCAAGCTTAACCGAACGCACGGTATTTGTAAAAATATCTGCTTTGGAATGTTTGAAATTTATTTCTACATTGCGAGGGTACCCGTTGGCTTACAACGTGAAGTGTAAAGGTTAGAAGAATTTCGGCAAGTTAATTAGTATCTTGGGTGGCCGAGCGGTCAGGCACCTGCCCGGATAGCAGCGGACGCGGGTTCGATTCCCGCCTCAAGATCATAATTTTTCGAAATTCTTTTTCTAACTCCAAAATCTTTGTACTAATTTTTCTAACATTTATATAATGTTAAAATTAAAATCGAATAGTTTATAAAGCAAACCCAAGCTTAACCGAACGCACGGTATTTGTAAAAATATCTGCTTTGGAATGTTTGAAATTTATTTCTACATTGCGAGGGTACCCGTTGGCTTACAACGTGAAGTGTAAAGGTTAGAAGAATTTCGGCAAGTTAATTAGTATCTTGGGTGGCCGAGCGGTCAGGCACCTGCCCGGATAGCAGCGGACGCGGGTTCGATTCCCGCCTCAAGATCATAATTTTTCGAAATTCTTTTTCTAACTCCAAAATCTTTGTACTAATTTTTTCTAACATTTATATAATGTTAAAATTAAAATCGAATAGTTTATAAAGCAAACCCAAGCTTAACCGAACGCACGGTATTTGTAAAAATATCTGCTTTGGAATGTTTGAAATTTATTTCTACATTGCGAGGGTACCCGTTGGCTTACAACGTGAAGTGTAAAGGTTAGAAGAATTTCGGCAAGTTAATTAGTATCTTGGGTGGCCGAGCGGTCAGGCACCTGCCCGGATAGCAGCGGACGCGGGTTCGATTCCCGCCTCAAGATCATAATTTTTCGAAATTCTTTTTCTAACTCCAAAATCTTTGTACTAATTTTTCTAACATTTATATAATGTTAAAATTAAAATCGAATAGTTTATAAAGCAAACCCAAGCTTAACCGAACGCACGGTATTTGTAAAAATATCTGCTTTGGAATGTTTGAAATTTATTTCTACATTGCGAGGGTACCCGTTGGCTTACAACGTGAAGTGTAAAGGTTAGAAGAATTTCGGCAAGTTAATTAGTATCTTGGGTGGCCGAGCGGTCAGGCACCTGCCCGGATAGCAGCGGACGCGGGTTCGATTCCCGCCTCAAGATCATAATTTTTCGAAATTCTTTTTCTAACTCCAAAATCTTTGTACTAATTTTTCTAACATTTATATAATGTTAAAATTAAAATCGAATAGTTTATAAAGCAAACCCAAGCTTAACCGAACGCACGGTATTTGTAAAAATATCTGCTTTGGAATGTTTGAAATTTATTTCTACATTGCGAGGGTACCCGTTGGCTTACAACGTGAAGTGTAAAGGTTAGAAGAATTTCGGCAAGTTAATTAGTATCTTGGGTGGCCGAGCGGTCAGGCACCTGCCCGGATAGCAGCGGACGCGGGTTCGATTCCCGCCTCAAGATCATAATTTTTCGAAATTCTTTTTCTAACTCCAAAATCTTTGTACTAATTTTTCTAACATTTATATAATGTTAAAATTAAAATCGAATAGTTTATAAAGCAAACCCAAGCTTAACCGAACGCACGGTATTTGTAAAAATATCTGCTTTGGAATGTTTGAAATTTATTTCTACATTGCGAGGGTACCCGTTGGCTTACAACGTGAAGTGTAAAGGTTAGAAGAATTTCGGCAAGTTAATTAGTATCTTGGGTGGCCGAGCGGTCAGGCACCTGCCCGGATAGCAGCGGACGCGGGTTCGATTCACGCCTCAAGATCATAATTTTTCGAAATTCTTTTTCTAACTCCAAAATCTTTGTACTAATTTTTCTAACATTTATATAATGTTAAAATTAAAATCGAATAGTTTATAAAGCAAACCCAAGCTTAACCGAACGCACGGTATTTGTAAAAATATCTGCTTTGGAATGTTTGAAATTTATTTCTACATTGCGAGGGTACCCGTTGGCTTACAACGTGAAGTGTAAAGGTTAGAAGAATTTCGGCAAGTTAATTAGTATCTTGGGTGGCCGAGCGGTCAGGCACCTGCCCGGATAGCAGCGGACGCGGGTTCGATTCCCGCCTCAAGATCATAATTTTTCGAAATTCTTTTTCTAACTCCAAAATCTTTGTACTAATTTTTCTAACATTTATATAATGTTAAAATTAAAATCGAATAGTTTATAAAGCAAACCCAAGCTTAACCGAACGCACGGTATTTGTAAAAATATCTGCTTTGGAATGTTTGAAATTTATTTCTACATTGCGAGGGTACCCGTTGGCTTACAACGTGAAGTGTAAAGGTTAGAAGAATTTCGGCAAGTTAATTAGTATCTTGGGTGGCCGAGCGGTCAGGCACCTGCCCGGATAGCAGCGGACGCGGGTTCGATTCCCGCCTCAAGATCATAATTTTTCGAAATTCTTTTTCTAACTCCAAAATCTTTGTACTAATTTTTCTAACATTTATATAATGTTAAAATTAAAATCGAATAGTTTATAAAGCAAACCCAAGCTTAACCGAACGCACGGTATTTGTAAAAATATCTGCTTTGGAATGTTTGAAATTTATTTCTACATTGCGAGGGTACCCGTTGGCTTACAACGTGAAGTGTAAAGGTTAGAAGAATTTCGGCAAGTTAATTAGTATCTTGGGTGGCCGAGCGGTCAGGCACCTGCCCGGATAGCAGCGGACGCGGGTTCGATTCCCGCCTCAAGATCATAATTTTTCGAAATTCTTTTTCTAACTCCAAAATCTTTGTACTAATTTTTCTAACATTTATATAATGTTAAAATTAAAATCGAATAGTTTATAAAGCAAACCCAAGCTTAACCGAACGCACGGTATTTGTAAAAATATCTGCTTTGGAATGTTTGAAATTTATTTCTACATTGCGAGGGTACCCGTTGGCTTACAACGTGAAGTGTAAAGGTTAGAAGAATTTCGGCAAGTTAATTAGTATCTTGGGTGGCCGAGCGGTCAGGCACCTGCCCGGATAGCAGCGGACGCGGGTTCGATTCCCGCCTCAAGATCATAATTTTTCGAAATTCTTTTTCTAACTCCAAAATCTTTGTACTAATTTTTCTAACATTTATATAATGTTAAAATTAAAATCGAATAGTTTATAAAGCAAACCCAAGCTTAACCGAACGCACGGTATTTGTAAAAATATCTGCTTTGGAATGTTTGAAATTTATTTCTACATTGCGAGGGTACCCGTTGGCTTACAACGTGAAGTGTAAAGGTTAGAAGAATTTCGGCAAGTTAATTAGTATCTTGGGTGGCCGAGCGGTCAGGCACCTGCCCGGATAGCAGCGGACGCGGGTTCGATTCCCGCCTCAAGATCATAATTTTTCGAAATTCTTTTTCTAACTCCAAAATCTTTGTACTAATTTTTCTAACATTTATATAATGTTAAAATTAAAATCGAATAGAACACACTTAGCATTCCATTGTTTCTTCTCTCCATTATAAGTATATACATACATACATAAATCACGCCTATATCCCCGAAGGGGTAGGCAGAGGTGAACTAGCACCCACGTGTCGCCAATTATGTCAGATCCCATGTAGGTAATAGGTGGCAAGCCTATTGCCATATATCGGGCACAAAAGTCGCAGTACTATTGCTAGGTGGTATAAGAGGAACGCTGTTGGCCCATTCCTCATCACTGATTTATCCTTAGTCGCCTTGTACGACACCCACGGGAGAGATTTGGGGGACATTATTAGTAGGTACAATATATTGAAAACTTATACAATATATTGACGATTAGTGGGTCAGATATCTAAAATATACTACACAGACCACAGTAGGAAGTAACGACATGATAGGTAATAAAATTAAGTCTAAGAGATTGAATGAGCTGAAGTCCTGAACGAATTAGATTGGGTGTGGGCCAGCGGCCTACCTACCTCTGGACTTTATAAGCTATCCCGCGAACTCCATAACATTTTATGGGCGACACAACCCAATTTCTTGTGTTTTTATTATTTGGCTCCGTAAATGAAAATTCTTTCAGGCCACATAAATTGCTTTTGCCATAACTTCGTGTTGTTTCTGATAAGACAATTTTCCGTTTATATGGATACTATTAAAGTTAATTTTACACAGATTGTTATTTATTTACTTAAACGAAGTTATAACTTATGCGAAGTTGTCTTGTGAGGTCCGTATTAATCTGAACCAATTCTAAACAATCTAAATCAATTACCGCTCCACGCCGTGTGGTCACCACATAGAATACAATGATGACCAAACCTACATTTGAGTTTATACTCACCCTTTCGAAAGCAATAAGGTGTAATTTATTTAAGTACTTACTATAGCTAGTACAAAAGATGTGATTACGACACTAAAATAAGTCCTTTTATAAATGTTGTAGGCATATCAAATAAAAAGAAAACTTATTTGACTCACAACAATCTAGGCCGTATTACGAGCGGTACATAGTTCAGGTTCAAACGTAGTGTTCACAAACGTTATCACGGCCTCGTCATCTAATAGATCTGTGATAGTGATAACAGCCGAGGCCTACACAATCTGTTGTATGTACTTAGACATTAAAAACATTGGAATTATGGTCAACCCAACATAATTCCGTAGGTGGGTAGATACAGAAAATAACTGAAGTCCCATATACAGATATTCTTTCTAAAGGTAACCAACAAAATAAAATAAATACTTTGTTTATTCATTTAAGAAAGGTACATCAACAGTACGTCAGACTACCACAAAATGGCAAAATTTCTCAATCGATTTTGTGCTCTATTATTACCAAGTTAAGGTTGATAATCGATTGAAGAAATTTGACAGTTTTGGGTAGTCTGAATTGGAATCGGAATTGTCAGTCAAAAGGCTTTTTCAAAATTTTACGTGAAAAGCGACGCCATTCGTCCGTAAACTATCATGTTTTGAGATGAGCGGAGAGACTCAGCAAATTTTGATACTGCCTTTACATAAAAATTATATTTAATTTAAAATGTCGTAAACTCTACAAATAATCAACAAGATTATAAAATAATATTAATTGTGTGTAAAAACTTAAGAAAGGGTAATTTGTTAACATAGCTTCTAGAACTTTAAACCTTAGAAAGAATAAATATTCACAAAGTGCATAGCTTGATCATGCAGAAATTAAATGCTTGGAATAGGATAGGAAGGAAGTGAAATCTAATTTAAGAGATCGGTGACAAATCTTCATCAGGATTTTATGTAGTCCTGACTGCTGGGGCATAGAAAGTATTTCTCAAGAACTAAACATATTTGTCACAATACATTACATCACATGAAATCAGATAAGCAAATCGACCAAACTTCGTCAGAGCTGGTACATTTGGATCTTATGATTGAGTGCTGTCAGAAACTTTGTAATCGTGATTTAGGTCTCCCTAATCTTGTTCTACGTTATCGCAATAGTCATTAGTTCTAGTTTTATTTGACTCCATTGTCCACCGCCAGCTGATTGAATTGATTCTTTGTTTGTGTATTGCTATGAGGTAAGATGTGCTCTCTACTGTATTGCAAATATCATATTTAAACAGAGGCCTTGAAACTAGACAATGCCTTGGACGGCAGGATTGGCGTACTTTTATACATAGGTGCATTTGGGAATGAGGATGGATGGACTATGTAAAGAAGGACATGTATAGATAGGAGTGATGAGAAATTAGTGAAGGATACAGAGCAGTGGAAGAGGAGAACATGTTATGCCCACCCCGCCTAGAGCGAGATAAGGGCAGGAAGAAAAATAAGAAGCAATTGGGAATGAGTAGTTACAAGCCTTGAATGTAATTCAAGAGGCTTGTAACTTCGCCCGAAATAAATATACTTAGATCTAACATGAATCTAACTAGAATAGTAGGTTGTATTCTAATTTTCATATCACTCCACATCACTTACCAAACATTAGTTCGGATTGTGAAATCTCATGTTTGCAAAGAATATTGTGACCTTGACAACTAAACCCACGAAATATAACAAACTGAAAACAATGCTGCACGTCGTTTTGATAAGCGCTAATTGTTATATCATTCTTCTGAATCTGAATAGGCCCAAGAAAGTCACAGAGAGACATGACAGCGATAAGGAACACAAAGACCGGTCGTGAAAACCATTCATTGTTATTGGGAACATCGAATCAGGCCAAGTGTTGTCATTTGTATTGTGGTCTTGATTTGAATGAAAAATAAATGTTAGAAAAAATTCCCGCATCAAAACTACAATGTTTCCAACTTATTGTAACTAATTTTTCTTTGTAATTTTATTGTGACTTTTTTTATTATGTAGGTAATGCCATTTTTACCACTAATTTGCACCGGGCCAGCATCGATTATGGATCATCATCCCTATATTATTCAATACATAGAAAGAAATAAAAAAATATCTTGGTGTTGATTGTTCATTTCAGCCGAGAGATCCTGTTGGAAATAGACACCCATTGTCTTCCTTAAAACTGTGACAAGGAATGGGCAGCAGCGTTACTTTTATTTGTACCACCTAGCATTGTACTGAGACTTTACTTTAATTATTACATGGGACGTAACATAATTGGCGAAACATGGGTGTTAATTCACTTCTATCTACCCTTTCGGGTAAACTATAGGCGTGATTTATGTATGTATGTCTACAGTAGACAAGCTGCTCTTGGTCCACGTTGTTGGCGTTGACTGTGCGTCAACACAAACATCTCTTTAATCACACTAGTTTATTGTCATTGCAATAAAATGATTCAGATTTAATTCAGCTCGAGCCAGAAACTTGGCTCGCGCTCCGCCGTGCACACACGAATATAAGTATTCACGTGTCCGTGACTGATAGCGTGACGCCTGCGCCCGCGCCGCCTGTCGCCAAACATCAGTGCGGTATCAGGCGACAAACACCTAGATCTCGAGTAGCCAATAGTGAGCACTCTCTCCAAATCACTTAATTATATCATATTATGTAGCTACAGCAGAGCAGAATACAATTGTCACCACCCCCATCTCTCCCGTGGGTGTCGTACAAGGCGACTAAGGGTAAAGACAGCAATGAGTAATGGGCAGCAGCATTTCTCTCATACCACCTAGCAATATAAATTTGTACTGCGATTTATGTGCTCGATATATGGCAATAGGCTCGCCACCTGTTACATGGGACCGAACATAATTGGCGAAAAGTGGGTGTTAATCCACCTCTGCCTACCCCTTCGGGGATATAGGCGTGATTTATGTATGTATGTATCTATGTAGCTACAGATAGACATCACAGGTACAAATCACGCCTCTTTATTCCCGAATAGGAAGAGGTGAATTGACACCCGCGTTTCGTTAATTAATGTAGGTCCCATGTGTATATCACACGGGACCTAACATAGAATAGTGCCGTTTATCGGGCACGTAAATCCCAGTATATTGCTAAGTGGTATAAGAAAACTGCTGCCCATTACTCGTCGCTTGTCTTAACCCTTAGTCGCCTTGCACAACACCCGCGGGGGAGATTGGGGGTAATCACCGTGGTGTTCTGTACTGCCGTCGCCACTACCACTGCCTACCCATTTGGGGATAAACAGGTGTGATTTATGTATGCATATACATATAGAAATGAACAAGGGAATAACTTTACTTATATAATATCTACCTACTTAAGGCAGAGTAATTTATTGCTATCGTAAACACCTTTTTTAAGGATGACTGTACAAATTGGGCCCAATATAATAGGTTGGGGAACAAGTTTCTTCGCATTTTTTTAAGAAAATTCAAAACATTTTTTAATATAGTTTATTTACATTTAACTAAAGTATGTAGGTACCATTTGTTCGATAACTTTTTGCCATCTTGTAGGTGTAGGGACATGATCCCATTGCTATAGAAATTTTGGGACTTCTGGTCAAAATACCGCGACAAGTGGTTTTGGCAGTCCTCTCGTGATGTTAACCTGACACTGCCTAAAGAATTCTGAAGAGACCGAAACAGGTAGAAATCTGAAGGTGCAAGGTCAGGACTATACGGCGGATGCATTAACACCTCCCAGCCAAACTCTCTTAATTTTTGCCGAGTGGCTAAAGATGTGTGAGGTCTAGCGTTATCATGATGAAAAACCACACCCCTTCTGTTGATTAATTCCGGCCGCTTTCTCTCAACTTCTTGCTTTAATCTCATCAGTTGTTCGCAGTAGAGTTCAGAATCGATGGTCCTGCCTGGTGGTAACAGCTCATAATGAATAATGCCCTTCCAATCCCACCACACACACAGCATCACCTTGTTGCGAGTTAACCCGGGTTCCGCCACAGTCTGTGAAGCCTGACCGGCCTTTGACCACGACCTTTTTCGCACGTTCTTGTCGTACGTGATCCACTTTTCATCACCAGTTATCAGCTTCTTCAAAAATGGTTCGGTTTCATTACGTCGTAAGAAAGAATCACAAATGAGTACACAGTTCATTAGGTTTCTTTCAGTGAGCTCGTGAGGTACCCAAACGTCGAGCTTTTTTGTGTACCCAGTTTTTTTCAAATGCGCCAAAACTGTTTTGTGGTCAATTCCCAGTTCTTCAGCTACGTCGTAACTACTGACATGCCGATCTTGCTCCACTTTTTCAAAAATGGCATCCATTTTATCTGTAATAGGGCGACCAGAGCGACGTGCATCTTTGACATCAAAATTTCCGGATTGAAAACGCTTAAACCAAATTTGTGCTACTCTCACAGACACTGCACTAGGTCCATAAACATCGCAAATTTTTTTCGCGGCTTGCGTTGCATTTTTACCTTTTTTGTAGTAAAATTTTAAAATGTATCGAATTTCTTCATTAGATTCACTCATCTTGGGGGTACGAAAAACAAATGAAAATCACACATTTTCCTAATTTGAATTTGGAATTATGTTCTTTAAAATTTAAACTTTCAATGATACCAAAACCAGCCAGATACAAATAGTATAGCCAAAGAGATTTTATTACAAGTTTATACATACTATAATGCGAAAAGACTTTTTCCCCAACCTAATAAATTGACGATATAATATACGAATAACAACGTTTTCTAACGTGCTTATCAAGATATCACTACTGCCACGATTTGCAATTTTCTAATTCCTAGATTCTTGGTATAAAAATAGTCTCGGATACGGCTCGTAGATATTAGTTGACCCAAATTATTTCGCAGTGACCTACATAGCATGCGTGCTATTCTTAAATACCAATTAATAAAAGACTATTGACCTACAAAGAACAAATTTTCATTGAATTTTAAACTATTTAATTAATGAAGTGATTTAAAAAAATTAGACCCAGATCACGACATAATTCCTGGAAAAATTTCTAATCTTAATTTTTCTAACTTTTTGGTATCATCTTCATGCCTGTTCCCAGTTCTTCTGAAATCGGCCCATCACCTATGTCTTCTCTTCCATTCACATAGGTCAGACGTCATCAAACCATCCACTCCCTTTTGATTCAAATTATCATCAAACGGGACAGGTGCTTGTGATGTTATGATAGATAGAAAAGTTGAAAGAATAACAGAGACGTGATTGGGACAAAAACATTCCAACCCATCATACTGCTCTAGGGTTTGGTTTAGGTTAGCTGCCTGCCAGATATCAACCCTTTTGTGTACCAAAAAAATGTTTCTATCTTTATTAGGTATTTGATTTTTAATTTTAACATTATATAAATGTTAGAAAAATTAGTACAAAGATTTTGGTGGTTAAAAAGGATTTCGAAAAATTATGATCTTGAGGCAGGAATTGAACCAGAACGCACGGTATTTGTAAAAATATCTGCTTTGGAACGTTTGAAACGAACGTTTGAACGTTGATTTCTACATTGCGAGGGTACCAGTTGGCTTACAAGGTGAAGTGTAAAGGTAAGAAGAATTTCGGCAAGTTAATTAGTGTCATGGGTGGCCGAGCGGTCAGGCACCTGCCCGGATAGCAGCGGACCCGGGTTCGATTCCCGCCTCAAGATCATAATTTTTCGAAATTCTTTTTCTAACCACCAAAATCTTTTATTAGGTATGTTTACATAAACACTAATTTATAATGAATCGATTCCAATCAGGACCTTTTGAATAGATCGTGAGAGGTATTCCAAATGTTATAAAGAGTTTTATTAGTAATATTTCTTATAGATTACGATGACCTACAGGACATAATATGAAACATAAAGTATATATCTATAAATGCAACGGGTTTTCCTTCTTGCTTTGATAATGAGTTTATCTCGTATATTTTACGAGACGAGGCGCGATCCAGTTACATAAATGAGCCGAATTCTGAGCAATACAAGGAAACGTTTTTGGCCAAACCAGGAAAACAACAAGAAATGCTTTTGTTCGCAATGTGAGTGACCTGGCAACGCTGAACGCATCTCACTTGATAACTGCCGCTATTAAAAACTCCTTTTATGTTAGGTAGGTTGGACATTTATAATTTTTTTTCTGTTTGTATTTTTATGTTTTATTTCCTTTTTAATTTTGTAAACATAATACTGTGATATTCTCGTACCTACTTAACAACAGCATCCTAGTTTTCTAACAATTATTTCTCACAGCCATTGTAAAAGAAAACAGATTCCTGAGATGGCAGACCGTGGTGATTGCTTTTGATACAAACGAATATTGGGTAGAGACACTATGCCATAATATAGGTACAGAAGCATTAACTTTCCTGCACCCATAGAAGCTGCCGCGGGTAACTATAGGGGCGACGAGAACTCTTATGTTTGTTCCCTTCCCTAAAGATGGAAGATACTCAACGTATTGACGTCTGCAGATGCAGAATGCGTAAGTTTAGGCCCAAAGTCCAGCCGCCACTTCGACGCCATTAATGTATTCAGTGTTAATTTATTTAAACCGGTGTAATTGTACTTGTAATTCGTATTATTAGTATAGGGGGAGGTGCGCCAATGACCATATCCACCACGTATACCCAAGAGTACAGATTGTAATTAGGGGAGAAGTCTTTAAGGGTGACAAGAATTATACAGAGTAATTTTATGGCTTTGGAAACATAAATAATAATAACTCCAACAAATATTACGGTTTTGTGTACAATCATGTATAAGTTAGAATGTCCATCCAGTCCGGCTAGCATGACCACCAAAACACAATATGATATTATAGAAAAAATAGTACAGAGATTTTGGTGGTTAGAAAAAGAATTTCGAAATATTAAATAGTTAAAGTGTCTTAGTTGGCCGAGCGGTCAGGCACTTGACCGGATAGCCGCGGACGCGGGTTCGATTCCCGCATCGAGACCATATTTTTTCGAAATTTTTTTCTAACCACCAAAATCTTTGTAATATTTTTTCTAACATTTATATAATGTGAAATTGAAATCGAATACGATATGATATAGCCATTTATCACTTTGAACTATCAAAAATCCAATGATTTTTTAGTTGAAAGCCATAAATGGCTATAGGCAGTTTACTCGATAAGAAATACCTCCCTTATATAGAAAATGTAAACTTTATAGGTAATAACAAACCAGTCTATTTATTAAAAAAGAACGCACTGTTATTGCCTACACCAATAAATGAGTTCCCACCTCTATCGCGGAGGTCGTAATGAGTGTTAGATAATCGCAGATTAAACGCTATCAGCAGATAGCACAATCAAATCTAATTGTTGCTTGAGCTGAAGTTATAATTTAACTTCTGGTTTGGCCACTTGAAAATTATTTGTCAAATGTGGGACATTCATAATAGATGACAAGAAGAACACTCTTACCATTCGATGGATTCATCGTGTGGGTGTCGGATCCATAGTATGGGCATGGGACGTCAGGAGCAGCGCTTGAGACTTGTAACCAAAGTGAAGTATTTATGGGGCCCATTCCCCTTCGCCGTCCCGACTTCTCGCTCTGCATACATTCATACATACATCACGCCTATATCCCCGAAGGGGTAGGCAGAGGTGAACTAGCACCCACGTTTCACCAACTATGTAAATTCCCATGTCCAATAGGTGGCGAGCCTATTGCCATTGATCGGGCACAAAAGTCGCAGTACATTGCTAGGTGGTATAAGAGGAACGCTGCTGCCCATTCCTCATCACTGATTTATCCTTAGTCGCCTTGTACGACACCCACGGGAGAGATTTGGGGAGGTGACAATTGACTCGCTCTGCCCAGCCATTATTTGGTATGAATCTGTAACAGCTGCCTGGCCGTTCCAGTGTAGAACTTTCGAAATATCTAGACAAGCTAAGGTCTTTAAGTAATGCATACAGGGATTTAACTGGTATAGGAAACCCTCGCTCCGCCCTTAACAGCAAATACACCAGCAAAATCAAATATCATGTTGACATTTATATCCGGTCTAGATGCAGAAACCCAAAGATAACGTACTTATTTGGTATTGGCCATGCGCGTCCATTATAATAAATAATGTGATGGATAAGCCATCATTTGCCGGCATTAAGCCGACTGCAAGGCATGGATCGGAATATTGCAGACTACTTAGTCACACTTTACTAGGTAGATAAACTAAATTTCAACGATAAATCATTTGCTGTCTTAACTTAGGTGTTATGTTATCGTTAAGTCAGACTCAAATCGCGTGAGCCTGAGGGCTTTCACGACACCTCCCACGCTCAATGCCGTTTACACTAACATCACATTTTAAATATTTATCGCTATTCGGTGCCTATTTCAAACTAGCTAGTTCGTTCTAAAGGTCCTCTACCTATTTATTTTTGATATTCATATTTCTATTTATGAATAGAAAAAAAAACAAATAAATCACACCCTTTTATCCCCGAAGGCAGGCAGAGGTGTCACATTTAGTCAGTCACATTTCGCCAGCTATATTATTAAAGGGACCTAACATAATTGGTGAAACGTGGTTGTTATGTTAACTCACCTCTCCCTACCACTTCAGGGTTATGGTATAAGCGTGATTTTTGTATGTATGTTAGGTCCTGTGTGTGGCTAGCCTATATAACCATCAATATAGCTAGGTGCTGTACCAGGCACGCTGCCTTCCTCGTCACAATATTCTTCGTTACCCTTTGTTACCTTGTGCGACACTCGCATGAGACAGGGGTAGGTGACATCACTGACTGGAGCCAATGATGTCATCTTTCCATCCATCCTAAGACGACTATAACTTCAATCGTTTCAACTTTGTAATAGTGATAGTAAAAATAGTGTTCATTTTGCTTTTCTAATTAAGTTCTGTCGTGGTCGTTCAAAATTTCTTTTGACTGCATTACTTTTTAACAGCTGCAACTGAAGTATGGTGTTAACTTTTATAACTATGCATTACTTTATTTAAATTGCAAATGCGTGTGGCGACTGTAGAGCAGAATACAATTGTCACCATCTCGCGGGTATCCCGGTTACATCTGCAGTCGTTAATAGAATACCAACACCCTCTGGGCCAGCGTGGTGGGGTGTGACGTGATTGTGGCCTATTCTCCCTGTATTCTTCCGTCCATAGCGAAGGCCTGTGCTGACAGTGGGGACATTAAAAAGCTGGTGATGATTATGATTATGATGAAAATAAATTAAAGATATTTTTATATAAACACGATTAGGGAACAAAACTGTGCGAGATCTTCAGACTAACAATGTCCACCACCAATGTTTGGATCGAAGCCAGCGAAAAGATTTTCACAAATTATTTTGCAAGCCCGTCTACAGGAAAAAGAATTACCATATTATTCCAAGCGTCCATTATCCATTATTATTAGCAGTCGTAATTACATTGTAGACCACTTGCCCATTCTATTCTCATAGATCGTCGTAAAACTGACGCTGTAGCTAAGGTAGGTGATAATGTGCTATCATTAACATAGTACGAAGATAATTTTAGTTCCGATGTTTAGCAACAATAACAAAATAACAACTTGTTTTGAATGCAAAATATAAATATTCGTAATCGCGTCATCGCGCGGTTTTATAAACAGATTATATACATATTACATACCTATTTGTATTTCCGCCATCTCACAGTAGCTATGTGGTCGGCAGTGGCTCTAGGCCAGAATATATCTAGACGTAGACTACATTAATTGATGTAGTTTTTACAGCGCCATTAGTCCACGATGGCGGTGGATAAAAATATTTATTTTCCTGTTTTTTTTTTTATTCTTGGAACAAGCCTAATAAAGCATTGTTATTATTATAACATGACTGCAAAAATAACTCAAGCTAACATGCTTGAGACTGGTTAAAAAAGCAGTTGTTACCAAGAAAAGAGAAAGCGTGTTAAGAGAAGTGAAAGGTAGAATCTGCTCAGCATATAAGAATCATCATCACCAGCCCTTAAATGTCCACACTGCTGGGGTATAGGCCTACCTATGGAGGGAAGAATATAGGAGGAATGGGCTAACCCTCCACGCTGGCCCAGTGCGGATTGGTGCAGCCGGAAAAAAAGGCTTAACATGCCTTTCACCCCCACCTCTCCCGCGGGTTTCGTACAAGGCGCCTAAGGGTAAAGACAGAGATGAGTAATAGGCAGCAGCATTCCTCTTATACCATCTAGCAATGTACTGCGACTTTTGTGCCGGATAAATGGCAATAGGCTCGCCACCTATTACATGGGACTTGACATGGTTGGTCAAGCGTGGGAGCTGGTTCACCTCTGCCTACCTCTTCGGGGATATAGGCCTGATTTATGTATGTATGTATGTACATTCGTTAAAACATACTACAACATTGAGCAATGTGCCTAATTCAATCGAGTAAAATTATGTGAGTAACATTCTGGGTATGAAGGAATGTCTGTATCCTTATTAAAAACATACATAAATAGGTGTATTAACAACCACGCATCATTATCATCACCAGCCCTTTAATGTCCCCACTGCTGGGGCACGGGCCAGTGCGGGTTAGTGAGTACTAACTACTGCAGATGCAGCCGCGACCAACGGCTTAACGTGCCTTCCGAAGCACGGAGGAACTCGAGATAATAAATTCTTGGTCACCCATCCAATGACCGGCCTCAGGGAAATTGCCTAGTACGCAATCGCAATCGCAAAAGTGGGTGTTAATTCACCTCTGCCTACCTCTCTTGAGGGAAATTGGCGTGATCTATGTATGTAGGTAAGTATGTATGTGATACCAAACCATAATGGCGTATTTTTCAAGTGGCATTATCCTCGTCCGCATACGATACGCGACCTCGCAATGTTGGCACAACAAAAATATTCAAACACCCATAGACGTAGATAAATAATTAACTAATTCTCTTGAGCGACTCTCTTGATTACAAAAATAAGTGAAGTAGAAAAGTACCTATATTATTGCCATTGAACTACTAATAACCATATAACTCAATGTTTATTGCACTTTAAATTATAAAAATACTATCACCAGATAAAAGCTTTCTCTCCCAGATAACCGTAAAAAAATGTATTAAAATTGAGATAGCATGAGACAATTTTTAAAAATAATACATACATACATAAATCACGCCTATATCCCCGAAGGGGTAGGCAGAGGTGAACTAGCACCCACATTTCGCCAATTATGTTAGGTCCCATGTAATAGGTGGCGAGCCTATTGCCATTTATCGGGCACAAAAGTCGCAGTACATTGCTAGGTGGTATAAGAGGAACGCTGCTGCCCATTCCTCATCACTGATTTATCCTTAGTCGCCTTGTACGACACCCACAGGAGAGATTTGGGGTGGTGACAATTGTATTCTACTCTGCCGTCACCACACGGCATTAAAAATAATACATACCTTAAAAAAAGAAAAAAAAGAAATATACAGTAAAATTAACAAAAGTACTTATCATAAATATTTTTATAAATATACTTACATCATTATCACCAGCCCTTTATAGTCCCCATTACTAGGGCACACCTGCGGCAGATAGGGAGAATGGGTCATAACCCACCACACTGGCCCAGTGCTGTTTGGCGGGTATTAGCGACTGCAGATGCAGCCGGGACCAACGGCTCTACGTACCCTTCAAAGCACGGAGGAACTCGAGATAATAAATTTTTGGTCTCCTATTTTAATTTTTTTTTTTCAATTATTATTCGTCAATCGGTTTTAAAAGCTTGACGTAAAGTGCAAAATAAATAAAAAAAAAGCTTTGTCTGTACTCAAGTCTCTGTGGAACTCTCTGTGGATGTAGGGATCGCTTCATTGCGATAGCGATCGATCGTCCCCGACAGTTTCACGAGAAGCAATAGTAATGAAACCGTTACATAAATCCCGTAGACCAATATAATGAAAAAGCTTTTCACTTAGTAATAGAAAGTTTCACACCCACATGATCGTCGGACGATATCACCAACGTTTTAATTAAAATTTAGAGCAATTTTGCAACCATTTGTTATCTAAAATAAAACAACTTTTAACAGCGCATATTTTATGTTTGTATTTTAATTGTTTATCCCGACGTTTCGGTCACTTTACAGCATAATTTTATTTTGAATTTTAAGTGTGTAACATTCGTGCCGTGTGGTGACGGTAGAGTACAATACTATTGTCACATCCCCAAATCTCTCCCGTGGGTGTCGTACAAGGCGACTAAGGATAAATCAGTGTTGAGGAATGGGCAGCAGCGTTCCTCTTATATCACCTAGCAATGTACTGCGACTTTTGTGCCGGATAAATGGCAATAGGCTCGCGGAGCTGGTTCACCTCTGCCTACCTCTTCGGGGATATAGGCCTGATTTATGTATGTATGTATGTACATTCGTTAAAACATACTACAACATTGAGCAATGTGCCTAATTCAATCGAGTAAAATTATGTGAGTAACATTCTGGGTATGAAGGAATGTCTAAGTATCCTTATTAAAAACATACATAAAATAAAATAAATAGGTGTATTAACAACCACGCATCATCATCACCAGCCCTTTAATGTCCCCACTGCTGGGGCACGGGCCAGTGCGGGTTGGTGGGTACTAACTACTGCAGATGCAGCCGGGACCAACGGCTTAACGTGCCTTCCGAAGCACGGAGGAACTCGAGAATAAATTCTTGGTCACCCATCCAATGACCGGCCTCAGGGAAATTGCTTAGTACGCAATCGGAGGCCAAGCGCGCTGTACCACTGCGCTAGCGAGCTCCTCCACGCAATCACAGTAAATTCCTCTCACACTGTTTTAACTCGTAGTCGCTCGTAGTACACCCGAGGGAGAGATTGGCGGTGGTCACCGTTGTACTCTTTTCTGTCACCACACGAGTTAATTTAAAATATTTTCTTGATTGTAAGCTCTCGGCGAAATTTTTTTTTGCCTCGTAATCTCGAGTGAAAAATTAATCCCTGGGCACTAACGTTAAAATAAAAACAAAAAAACACTTACCTAATTAAGTACCTATATAAGTCTTTCCATTTCAACTAAGGGGGTAATTAGGGGTGTATCTTCAACTAAGATATAGTATTTTAATTACCTTTCAGTTAAAAGTCGTCTTGGTGCAGTGATGTATATCTGATAAAAAATGCATCAGTCGCATTGTGCGACACCCGCATACAACTGCGGACTGCTGCTATATTCTGCTGCTCTGCTTTTACCACACGGCGGAATAAGGGTGCCGCTGTATGAATAGGTAAATCTTGATTAGTGTTCTTGAGAACATGTAGAGAAGTTAAATGTCTAACTTTTCTCACATTTTTAGTAAGGCACCTACTTAGGTATTAAATTGTACTGCAGTGCAGTACTTAGTAACGGTTTTAAAAGTTTAGATAAAAACAAAGGTGCCCCTGCAGATGATGATAATGATGACAGACTAGATCTGAAAGAAATTGAATTAAGAAAACAAAGTAATCGTATCACAAATAACGACGACATTGAAGTTATTATTACTAGAGTTAACCCTGGAACTACTGCAATAGCTTTAGGTATGTAATTTACAAGAACTTAATAACTAACCTTGGGAAAAACAGAACTTTCCTTTTCGACAAACAAAAAGCTGTTATCTGATTGGACATTAATCACAGGCTCTAGCAAGGATCACACGTAACAAAAAACTTCGGTATATTTGTTTACCTATTACACACAGATAATGTTCAATGGATATAGATTTAGATATCGCATTTCATTATTATAGTATTGTTTGTACGGAAGATGGTCCAATCGGATGCATTGGCTATAGCCAAAAGATCTCGAAGACCTGAATCGATCAGGGTTTTGATTACGATGAAAATAAATATTTTTACCACTCTCTTATACATCCCGTGGCCCACGAGATGTGGTTAACTACTAAGTAGGAAATAGGTAGGTATGTCAATTTTGAGCTCTTTTATTTTTATGTCCTCCAGAATTTTTATTATTTAAATATATTTGGAATATAGCGTTTATTAGAACTTCTGGCCTGTACCGAACCGCAGAGGTCTACCTTATATTAAAACATTTAAAATGATCATTTGTTTGCTAGATTTTATATAACTCGAAAACACAGTAAACTATATGTATTTATTTTAACTTTCAAGTTTTTTTCAACTTATTAGCAGCCAATTGTATGAATCACAGTTGCGTATCGGGGTCAGAGAACATATATACATTTGGCAAGAAGGTTAATTGAAAGGTAAAGGCCGTTGATGCCTAGATTTATACGATTTATGTGTATTAAGGGAACTGAAGAGACGGTTTGATGGAAATCCAATGTTCTTAGATCTGGCGTCGTTAATTGTTAATTGATTTTTAACTACCAGATCATGCAGGTACTCACGATTTAAGTAAACAAGTAAGATAAATTTGGATTTTTCGTATAATTCTTATTAATTTTAGACAAGTGAAATACATATTGTTATATAATTTACTTGGAGATAAGAGCTAAGTCTTCCATGCTGGTCAGGATGTGAAAAAATAACGTAGAATGTGCCAGCCTCGTCTCATCCAATGGGTGTCGTTGCCCGGTGTAGACCAATAATTACTTTGGGGCGCCCGAATGGTCGAGGGCAATCCACCATAACAGCATACCCAAAGAGGGTTGGTGTCAGGCGGCCGGTTATAAAACTTAAGCCAATATCTTGAGCAGTATGGATTGGAATGTTGTCAATATAATCACTCTATCTATCGCTCGACATGGTCCGTTCCGTCCGTCTCTTTTCTATACATTCATCACATAGATCTTTCCGGTGTAATGGAAGATTTGAATTGAAAGGGAGTGGATGGCTTGATGACGTCTGCCCGATATGAATGGAAGAGAAAACCTACTGCGCCGACCCCAGATAGACTGATAACAGGGCAGGGAGAAGAACACTTTAATAACTGTAGGGAATCATATTTTACAAAATTCTGATTTAAATAGCTGCTGAAACTCCACAACTCGCCCTATTATTAGTTTAACATTTACCTTCGTATGATGTGCGTGACTTCAACTTTTATATTACTTACTTCTATATCTATCTAACCCGGTAGGTAATATTGAGTTCCGAGCACAAACCAGTGTTCACGCGGGACATTAAACAATAAAATTCATTACATCCATTAAATATGTAATGGAGGCAAAGTACAGACAAAAAAAACGCGATCGACATTAGACAAATAGCAATCAATATATGTACATACTTTGTAGACTAGAGGTCATTTGTTTACATAACATGTACCTAATAAAAGTTTGTTTCGGTACTAAACAGTTTAAGTTGCTTCAGAAAAAAATATCCCAATTCTTTAAAAATTATCCTACCCGTTTAGAGCTGCCAGCCTTTAAATATAATACCTTAATTATATAACATACAATAATTTTACCTTTTGGTTATACCTAATGCAACAAAAAATGTGTGAGCACTCTGGAATATAAAAAAAAATTGTAAAATGTCTAACCCAACTTGTAAAACCTATCTCTTTATCTGTAAAACGATTAAACCAAAGATACACCTACCTTTAAGTAAACGTGTGCTCCCTCATTTCTCCCAGAGGGCCAACCCAAGTTGTGATTACGGATTACAAATTGCGTTGAAACAAAGGTATTTAAGCGCCATCCATTCCATTATCCGCTCGTTCTGTCCATGCGTTCTAAAAATGCACTGGCATGCGGAAGGCCGAGTGGCAGCCAGTACGAGTTTACACGAAAGAGCGGCAGCCTGTCGCCAATCGTGATACGGCGACAGCAAACAGCAGTCAAGGGTGCAGCGCACAGAAATAGACGATACTCGCATTATCTCCGCGGTATTTATGGAAAGCGGTATTTTAGCCGTGTGGTGACGGCAGAGTAGAATACAATTGTTAACTTCCCAAATCTCTCCCTTGGGTGTCGTACAAGGTGACTAAGGATAAATCAGCGATGAGGAATGGGCAGCAGCGTTCCTCTTATACCACCTAGCAATAGCAATGTACTGCGACTTTTGTGCCCGATAAATGGCAATAGGCTCGCCACCTATTACATGGGACCTAACATAATTGGCGAAACGTGGGTGCTAGTTCACCTCTGCCTACTCTTTCGGGGATATAGGCGTGATTTATGTATGTATGTATGTATTTATGGAAAACGCGAACGGACTAGTTATTGTTCGTAGGTCAGATAAGGGTGATGTCAAATTTAAAATATATGTATGGATATATTTTACCGCCTACGTTCTAGTGGTTCGCCAACCGGAATTAGATCCAGACAGGAGTAAAATTTGAAATTAGTACGCGGTTTGGTTGGTGATAGGACTTTTTTCGAATCCGCCTGGCTAGCTACCTCGTGATCAGGTAGCCAGTCTCTCTGTGATTCCAGGTGAAGCTTGGTTCCATCTTCGGGTTGAGATGAGGGTCAAGAGCTGCCCTGTCATAACAAAAAAATTTTGGAGTCATCTTACGCGACCAGTCTGTATTTTGAAACCTCCGTTCGACAATCTTGTAGGCAGGTGATCCTAGCAAATATTTTCTAACTATTTCCTTTCACCCCGTAGTAGCTCAAGTAGTCACTCCAATTAAGTTAGCTCCAAAAATTTTTAAATTATTAATAGTACGCCCAGTTTTTAAGATTTCCATTTCAATCGTACTATTATTGAGAATGGCGTCTGAATCGGTGCCGCCTTTGCCTTTATCTCCATTCAACGGTAACATTGTTGCTGCTTCACTTTGTCTTACGAATGCCAAGTTGAGTTTAAGTATACTACTATACCTAAGTGCAAACAACTTGTGGACCTTGGCCAGTGTTGTTTCCTTCAGTTGGGCCGGTTATTGGACCTATAGATTTGCACGCACTCTTAGCTATGCGCAGATTCCGGCACTATCTACTTCCTTCTTCTAGAACTAAAATTTTTACAGAAGAAAAAAAGCATAAATATATATTGCTATTATATCGGGCTCTTAAATCGCATTCTATTGCTAGGTGATACAATAGGAATGCTGCTGGCCATTCCTCTTTATTGTTTTAACCCTTAACTGATGAGAAATGGGCAGAAATATCACAAACATTGGTATATGTTTGTGATATTTCTGCCCATTTGATAATTATGCAGAAATCGAAACGTATTATTATGGTGTTATATGGGATGATGGTACCCCATCGCAAACCATGACGGACTAAGTCTTTTGAAAAACATCCAACACTATATTAAATAAAATCAGAATTAAAATGGTATCGATAAACCTAGAGGCCCGACGTCCTGTCGTCAACAAAGTAATGACATATAAACTCGATAAATAGATAAGTACAGAGTTTATCAAAGGAGATTGCGCAACTCGAACCCGGGACCGTCCTTGCGGCGCGCAAGAGCAATGTCAACCAGGAATAGATAGATCACAAAAAGTTGTTGAAATTCTGCCAAATCTCAAACGTCGGACTGAAATACATCACAATGCCAGTATAACGGGTGATAATGGGAAAAAGTGCAAATGAACATGTGTGAAATTAATGGATGGACGGTGACTTTTGTTACTTTATTCTAGTACTAGTCTTTAGTCGTTTGTAGACTATTTACAGACGAAACGAAAACTCTTGGCATTCCATGGATTCACCGTGCGGGTGCCGGGTCCATAGTGTGGCAGAGCGGAGTCAGTGGCAGCTGTGAATTAAGTGTAGGTTTAAGAGGTCTCTTGACAACTTCTTTTTACTTTACTTTTTAGGAGTTATGCCGAACCTAACTCGTTCATGTAGGGTCATTTTTAAAATTCTTGTCAGAGAGTTCATTATTAATGTTCATTAAATTCCGTTGACCTTAGAAGAATAGCGACTAGTTTTGAATTGACGAAATGCACGTTAATGAACCCTTTAATTTAAAGTCACGTCTACGGCTGCACGGTAGTACGGCTGTTAGTGCTTGAAAACCATTTATGTAATATGATACATACATTAAAGCATCTTTTACTATAGCAAGTTTAAAAATCTTGTAAAAAAATAGCCGTTTAATAGAAATTATCATTAATATTTTTCGTTTTCAGAGTTATTTTTAAAGGTGTACAATTAGAAACTACCGTTCGTAGCAATCTGAACTACTTTTAGTTCTCTCATAATTTCCGATAAGATATTCCACCGATATGAAGGTACACTTTTAGTCTCGCGACTTATCGCTAATGCTACGTGTGTGTAGTCTAGGTACCAGAAACACGTTTGCCAGTGAGGGTAATATTAATAATAATTATTATAATATTGTACCGCCTATTGTACTGTTTTTTTCTTTCTATTAATGTTGCTTTTTTTGTATTTTTCTATGTGTGCAATAAAGAATATATTATTATTATAATTAGAGTCACAATAAATGAACTTGTTGTTTTGGAAGTAAGTGCTGCAAGCCTGCTAGTTTCTGCAATAACTTGTAATAGAAGGCGAAATGTGGGTGCTAACAACAAAGCCTACTAAAGCCCTTCGAGATCTCAAAATGGTCCTTTCCATTACTTCTCTATACATTAATTTATCACTTTCTGGAGTGTTGGGTGATATTAATTATAAATGGAGTGGACGCCTTGATAGCGTTTTGTAGTGACACTACCTATTACTAATATACATATATTTCATGTCCTTAATATTGATCTTGAATATCTCTTATAATATAATAACAATTCCTTTGATATAGGCAATAATAAAAATAAAAACGTAGGTTCTTATCGTACGCGGCATTCGGTTTCTTATCTTAACATTCGATATCTCTAACATTATCAAGCCATTGATGTATGTATATATTATCCTTTGTTTGGGATTATAAAATGAATTTTCTACTAGATACTATATAAATAACATAATAACATACTATATAACTTCTGAATTGGAAAGAATATAGTCTATCTGACAATAAATGTAACAACCGAAACTTTTGTATCTGAGTCTGTCCCCGTGCCAGCATAGTCATGTGTCTCAATATTTTCGTATTCGATTCCCGAGTGACTAATTTATGCTGGGTTGCAGTAGATCTGAATATTTTGTCGAAATATTGGATTCCTGCAGTTAAGACAATTTATATATTCGGAGAGTTAGTTCCCATCTATGAGCTTTCACAAAGGACAATTGGACAAGATATAAATCCGAGACCTTAGGACAGTTTTAACCAGATTTTTGTTTTAACATTACGTATAAATTTGATTTTGTTATCATTATCATTATTCAGCCGAGAGACGCCCACTGTTGGGCATAGGCCTCCCCAAGGATCTCCAAACCGGTCGGTCCTGCGCTGCCCGCATCCAAATTTTGTTATAAAACGCGTTAATTTACAATAAATTCTAATACAGTAATTTTAAACTCGCCTATTGGCAAGAACATACGCACTCATAAGTACTCTGGCTTATCAAGACACAAATGCTTGTGCGTCATTTTGTTACCATTTTAATGGGGTCCGATACTGGTCCTTGTAATAACCTCTACAAACGTTTTAAAATTAATTATTTTAAATTTTAGAACCCACTCATTCAGATAATAAACAAAATCAAGACTTTAGGAGTGTTTTCGTAACTTCAAATTCCTGAAATTCTCAACATTTTTATAGCAAGAAATGGTCTTTAAAGAAGCAAATGAAATCCTTACCTTGTTCTGAATAGAAAAATATTATTACACATATTTAGTAATAATAATTTTTGGGTGTATTTAAATAAATATGTAGGATAGTTAGTAGAAGGCAAGTGCACACATTCTCGTTCCATCTAAACCTTGAACAAGTCTGCCGACCTTACAATCGTAAAAAGCGTCTATATAATTATGTAAAATTCTTTACACCCGCGAATACACGTATGCCACACCTTCCATATTGTTCAATAGAAATATAAAAGGACATATGCTTCTGTTCTGGGTGTGGACTGTGAACATTCATTTTAAGGCAGGTAGTTTTTTCAAAGCTTATTCCCTATATGTATTGTAATTATTAAATTGCAAAAATGGAGACAAAAAATTCAAAAAGATGAGAAATACTGTAAAAATACCGTAGAAACTCTAAAAGACTCTGCCTTTTCATATATTATTTTTGATTATTAATTTGAACATTAAAACAAATGTTAGAAAAATTTGTCCAAAGAAATTTTTGGTTATAAAATGTTTGAAAAATAGTCTAGATGCAGGAAAAATTTTAGAACTTTTTCTAACCACTATTTCCTTTGTTGTAACCCAATTTTCTAAGCTTAATTGCATGTAACTCTAAAAATATACTCCAACACAAACCCGTATTCATAGATTAAAATGTCTCGTTGAAGGTCAATCAACTATTACGAAATATGAATATACAGACTATAATCGGCTCCGAGCAGATTGAACTAGAATTCTTCCGAACCTTGTGTTTATTACCGTATAAGATGTGCAAATCGACGTTACGCGTGTGTGTGTACAATCGACGTAATGGAATGAGAACGTGTACATCTGGCTCTCAGCAAGTAATAGAAATCTTAGCCATACAAAATCACTGAACTCAAATCTATCTGAACCATTCGACTGTTGGCAGCTAACGACAAGTGCTCACAGAATTCCAGAACTGCGGGAAAAGCGGTTGCGAATTATCAGATAATATGTATACACATATTTATACAACATGTAACAAAAATAACGCACACTCTAAATACTACCCGTGCCAACATAGTCATATAAATACTTTGGTGTTGTTAAAAATTGAAAATGTTTAAAAGGTCCCCCCCATACAGATTGATCGGTCAGTAAAGCAAAATGTATGGAAAAATCGAAAACTATTTTAACAATCTTAAATTTTTGATATCACCATAGCTTTTATATATATTATAATATGACAAGTTACCATGGGTAGTATTCAGGGTTTGCGTTTTAATTTTCTTTCTTGGGGAAATGTATACAAATATACAACAAAATCCCACGATCTTTAACGGAACTCCCTTATCTTAAATTTAAAAGCCAAATTAAACAAAGACTAGTGAAAAAGGGATATTATACGGTTATAGACTACATAAACGATAAAGATGCGTGGATATAGATTTTGTATGATAATGAGACTAAATGACATGTATATTACTGTATTAGTTTTAATTATTTTTAAACAAGTAAATTAAGCTATGCTAACTACCAGTAATAATTATATATATTTTTTATACTCAATGAAAGATGTCCATAAACATTCAAATTAAATATATTTTATAAATATGATAACTAATATGATAAGATAGAATATAATAGGATATTTAATATATTAAAACATTTTATGACATCTTTCATTAACTCATAACTTCATGTAAAGGGAGGAACAAACTTGCTGAGTTTCTTGCCCGTTCTTCTCAGAACAAGGCCTCCTGGTAGGTAGTTTACGAACGGATGGTGTAGCTTATAACGTTAAATATTGGAAACTGTTTTTCTTTTCGTTTCCAGTGTTTAACGTTATTTCTTTGACGATTCATGAGTGTATGTAATCATACCTTATATGAATAAACCATATTTTCATTTTCATTTTCATTTTCATTTTCATTTTCATTTTCATTTTCATTTTCATTTTCATTTTCATTTTCATTTTCATTTTCATTTTCATTTTCATTTTCATTTTCATTTTCATTTTCATTTTCATTTTCATTTTCATTTTCATTTTCATTTTCATTTTCATTTTCATTTTCATTTTCATTTTCATTTTCATTTTCATTTTCATTTTCATTTTCATTTTCATTTTCATTTTCATTTTCATTTTCATTTTCATTTTCATTTTCATTTTCATTTTCATTTTCATTTTCATTTTCATTTTCATTTTCATTATGTTACATGTTGTTTGTCAGATAAGTCCCCCATGCTGGCCTGGGAGCGAAGAAATAACGTAGAATGTGCTAGCTCCAACTCACCCCAGGGGTGTCGTAAAAGTCGACTAAGGGAGATTGCCCGGCGTAGACCAATAAGCACTTTGGGGCACCCGAATGATTGAGCGCAAACCACCAACAACAGCATACCCAAAGAGAGTTGGTGTCAGGGTCAGGCAGGCGACCGGCAAAGGTTTTGGCATAAGTTTTACAGCAGTATGGATTGGAATTGTGCCTTTCCGGTGTGATGGATGATAATGTGAATCAAAAGGGAGTGGATGGCTTGATGACGTCTGACCGATATAAATGAAATAGGAAACACTGTGCCGACCCCAGATAAACTGGGAACAGGGCAGGAAGGTTTCACACAGAAAGCAAATCGGCTCAATAATAAACAACAAAAGCAGGTGGGTGCGAGGTTTTGAAAGATGAAATTGACAACCTTGTCAAGTTACAAGCAACAGTAGCCGATGGGCGCACACACGTGCAAATATACACATTGACACATTATACCTACACGTAACAAGCAGCGCTTTCTCAGAACGGCAAGGTTACGACAGAACAGTTACGAGAGCTAACATACCATTATTGGTAACACACCTACTGCCATATCGACATCAAAAAATTATTCGGCTGAATCGCAATTAAAACACACACAGGTAACAAAGGGACGCACACAAATACGCAGATGGAAAATCAACATTCATTACCTTAATAGACGCAGAGTAAATGGGGATAATAACAGATTAAGACAAGGAGCAGATGTTCGCGAGTGGAAAAATAATGATTGTTTCTCGCGGTACTGATGGCACGTGATCTCAGGCAGCTGAGCGAGAAGTGAGTTGAGTACCCATTGTGCGGCTGGATAATGAACCCGAGATCCCACAGCTGAGAATCGCGTGTCTGACTAGTTGTTTTGTAATGAGAAATTGTGAGACCATTCAATATTACAGATCGTTTTGACAACAACAATGCATTGCTTGTACGAAGCAAAACCGCTGAAAGCGCTAATTTCTAATGAACCAATTTCGTCCATTACGTTTATGTGGGATTGACAAATAATAAACAATTTAAGGTAGACAGCAAAGACCAACATCTTCCATGGAACTTCTGTTGAGCATTTACTTGAGGGCTCATAGTCGATATCAATAGAATTGTACAGTCACCAACATAAATAATATTGACTGCAGAGAGCCCTGTAAAAATATCTGATCATCTATTGAAGTCTTATGATCTTTTTTTGATTTTGTATCATGTCAGATATTTATGCTGGTGTAATAAAACGATGTTTATGCGGACCATAAAGCACCACACATTTTTACCGGGAAAGTAGTTAAGACCTCAAATGGATGTTCAGATATTTCTGCAGGGCTGTCTACAGTCATATATTTATGTTGGTGACAGTACATTCTTTCTTTAAAATCCTAGATTCGTAAAAACATAATACACATGTTTCACGAAAACTATTAAAATTTTAGTTTAGACTACACACTGATATCATTTTGGCACAAGATTATTAATGTGGGCGGGATGTTGCTAATTCTAACAATTTGAATACACTGTTCATGTCATGACAAATGTTAATGTAGTAGGTACATAGAAATACATTAGCGGAAAAGGCCAAATTTATCTGATCGAATATTTTTCAAAATACTCCTTTGACGTGTTGGAAATTTACCATGCAATTTAAACTGTTTCATCCATTATCAGTGAAATAACAAATAAGAATGCTAATGACAATGGGATCGTGCCCGTTGTTACGTCTGCGTTCGTCTAATTTCCGTATCGTTTGGGTGGCGACGACGAATCAAACCGCGTTAAACAATTCATAGAATTCTGGCCGGCTGTCGGCGATGGCGGCGCAGGCGCAGGCGGACGGTGTTTCGCTTTATTAGGAAGCCACGTATTAACCAGCGGTTGAGCCACGGCCACACGTGTCGCCGCCGTGCGCGGCCAAACGATACATTCAATAAAACCTATGATAAAAACGTCCATTCTCCGCTATCTGTTGTAGGATTTACACGTCAAATGGATTTGAATAATGATGCCAAACTCTACAATAGTCGTCTATTAATGATTCCAATCACAGTATGTAATTTAAGCATACTGCAAGCAATTAACATTACAATGGAAACCGTACATAATTTTTGTAAAGAAAAAATTAAACCATTTTTTACTGTTACATCGATATTTTTAATTTCATCGTAATTTTATGGAAGATCAATACATGATGACAAATAATTACTGAAATTAACTGACTTTATACACTTGAACTTTCAATACTATAGGCACTCGATATAATAGATCTAGACGTGAACATTTTAATATAATACGTACAGATATAAAAAGACAACTTTTCGCGAATACACATACTGGCATACTAATTTTATAATATCCAAATTGGCTTTAAAATGTTCACATTAGAACGTTGACATTGTGTTGATGAGCAAGTTGGAGCTACTGGAATGAAGGTCTGCGGATACCAAAGCCGATATCGAATCTCCTAATTATCAGGGACACAATCACGCTAGATTATAATATATACAATGATAATAGTAACAAAGGATACACATAAAAAAATCCTATTATTTCCTTAGAATTATACGAAATAAACATTAAAATTGAGATGGTTTAATCGTCACATAGACACGCTCCTCAATGCGATATTGAAATGCTGATGTAGCACAAAGTGAAACAATGTCTGATTGGTGGACGTCAGTTTCAGTTACAGGACAGTTTGTCACCTGACGCCCCATTCTCGCTGTGAAAGAGAATCATTATTTCTTAAGGTGCTACCTATTGTAACAATGCGTATTTAAACAATCCTAAATCTATGTAATCTACTAAATACAACTAAAATCTAGCCATAGACATAACCACAAAGCAAGTGTCGCATTTAAAGGATAAGCTAGGAGTGACTAGTAACTTTCTGGGGTAGGGATATTGCTGATAACTGTTTTGAACCCGAGGCTCACTAAAATCGGTGCAAACAATAAACACAGGAAATGCGACAATATTCTGCATTTCGCTGGCGTCATTTCTAATAATTCAATTATTAAACACTAATTAAAATAAACCAATCAAGTGATTTCATATACCTAAATATTTACAAGTAAGGTCCATTCCCAAAAATATAATTATGGCACCAAATAAATAATAAATAATCATGTTATTTTTAGTATCTTCTCTGTGAATTGAGTTCACCATCTCAGACATTGCTTCAATCACATTAACCCCTAATTCCTCAAATTATTTTTTTATTGGCTGCTGAATAATATTTCCAAGGTGATCAATCACAACTTTCAATATTTCACAATACAGTCGAAATTTTATGAAAAATTATGTTACTTGAGGAAATAGTTGTTGTTTTTTTCATAGTTATAGAAGTAAACACTGGTAACTCCTTAAAATATATCATTTTACAAAACATACTGCAGCCTGACCAGACGATAACATGTGTACTACATAGGTAATAATTGATATAGATATATATATTATAATTCATAAATATACTAAAACAAATTATTCATTTTTAGTTCTAGTCTGGTCAGCTTTAAAAAAAAGGATATTAAAATATTAGGTAGCTATACTGTATTACAATAAAACACATGGGACAAATATCTAAAGAAATTGTAAAAAATATTTTTGATATGATGTATTAAAGGTAATACTAATAGATAATAAACACATACTCTGAATGTGTTATTGTAAATAATAAAGTATGAGAAATATTTTGAAGTCAATTAGGAAATATGTGTGCATGTTAAAGAGTTAAGTAACCTCCCTGGGATTTATCAACCTAATGACTATTACCACTGGACTCGCACGATGTTCCACAATGTAAAATGCACTACAAATAACTAGATATTTATTTGTACAGCCTGGCTTCAAAGTCCTACATCTAATAGCTAACAAACTTTATAATAAACATTGCCATTCACCATGTTGGTTCCACTCATTGGGTAGCCTAGATGTGTTTCTTTGCACATCTCATTTATTACACTTATACTTATTGGTAACATCAGTCTCAGGTAAGATATTGCCACTATGGCATATTTAGAGATTTACTACTAGGAAATAGTTTCATATTGCTACCATAACTGAGAAGTCATGTTGGTATATAAAAATTCTCTCATTTTTTAATTTGTGCAGTATTTAAATTTGGAAATGTAATTACTACAATGTGACACCTTAGCATCAATACAGTCATGGGCGGAATATGTAGAAACACATGATTTAAAATTATTGCTTTCATAAACTGATGCTAACAATAAGTTCAATGTGCCTGGTTGCAATAGTATGTTATCTTCTGGCTGCAGATGTACAGTAATTATTGGTATTCAGATTTCACAATAAACATACAGTAACCTACATAATAAGGAACTAATACAAATTACACTTACAACTCAAATGAACCCTCACATCAGATCACAAACACATAAGTCAAATTGCACGATTGAACACAACTACAATGTTACATAATAAATTAATCTCTTTAATATTTTGATGCAGTTACAGTTACTTACATAAAATATCAACTGATACAACAATATAATTATAAATAAAACCAATAACAAAATGTCAATCAATTAAAAGCTACAATAACAATCCATCAAGAAAATGTTTAGGAAATCCATTTGATTAAACTAATAAATTAGTGATCAATATAGCTCTAAATTGATGGTTTAGTGATGTACTTAGAGAAAATTCGTAATAGACATATTTCATAGTGAATTCATTAAAAGCAATATGAAAATCTTGAACATTTATATACTTTACAAATACCTACGCAATTTCATTTCATAAAAATTATATAAAATATTATAAATTGGCTCACCTCAACATTGACAGTGAACTCCAATGTGTAGCAAATAAAAGATGAGTACTGGTTGTGAGTGTTCAGTGTATGCTAACGGGGTCAGGATGTCAACAACACATTTCTGGGGAATATCACCAAGACAAGAACCTCACCAACTCCTATCCGCTCTATTTAACTTCGACTCGAGAGGGTACAAAGCAAATGAACACCACCAAAACATCAGAAACCAGTTCAAACACAACCTCGCTTACACTCTGAACTTGTTTCCCTGCCGAGTGCGCATCAGCGTCCATCATCACTCGGCTGGCGGACAGCGCGTGTCGCCATTCCACGACCACAATGTCACGGAAGATTCACTAATACAAAACACCTACTCACGGTAGCGTCCGCTCGCAGGCACCAAGTGCGCGCTCAGAACTCGGCAAACTCCTTTGCACACTTCTCCGTCGATGAGATACGCAGCGCCTCCTCCTCGTAGTCGTCGAAGTTACTCGTGTCCCCAGGCCCTTTGCAGCGCGGAATGAACGGGGCCTCGATCTTCTTCTGGAAGACGGCGATCCAGTCGGTGCTGGCGAACCACTTGTGGCCCTTGATGTCGTTCACGCCCGCTTTCAAGTTGCCGTATCGTTTGGTCAAGTCCACTTGCAGCAGGTTGCGCAGGAGGTCCTTCAGGTCCGAGCCGAAATGCGATGGGAAGCGGACCTTGCCCGATACGATCTTCTCGTATATTTGAATCGGCTGGTCCGCGAAGAAGGGCGGGTAGCCTGCGGCCATTTCGTACACGAGCACTCCGAGGGCCCACCAGTCCACAGCCTTATTGTAACCTTTCGATAGGATAATTTCCGGTGCCAAATACTCTGGAGTCCCACACAGCGTCCACGTACGACCTTTGACGCGCTTCGCGAAGCCGAAATCGGTCACTTTGAGGTAACCCTGGGAATCGATAAGTAGGTTTTCGGGCTTAAGATCTCGATAGATGAGGTCAAGGTAGTGTAGATATTCGAAGGCGAGTACAATCTGCGCCGCATAGAAGCGCGAGTGGGGCTCGGAGAATCGGCCCACTTTGCGTAAATGCGAGAACATCTCTCCTCCCGGTACATATTCCAGAACCATGTAAAGATTCGAGTTGTCTTTGAAATGGAACTTGAGGCTCACCAGAAATGGGAAATTAATAGCTTGTAAAATACGTTTCTCATTCAGTGTGTGTTCTACTTGCTTCAGTTTTACGACTTTCTGCTTATCTAATATTTTCATAGCGTAATATTCTTTCGTCGGTTTGTGTTGGACTATCATTACTCGGCCGAAGGATCCTGTGCCAAGTGTTTTGATTCGTTCGAAGTCGTTCAGTCCGGCGGTGTTGGTAGGATTCTTTTTCCATTTCTCCTCAAAGTCCTCTTTGGCCTGATCAAGAAACTCTTTGACGCTTTCGGCGGCGTCGACCTTCTTGTTGGCGGTGGCAGCATTATTGCCCATGGCGCACACAACAATTTAGTCCCGAGCCTCGATACGCCGTTATTAGAGGCTGCCTTGTTGCACTACCTAATCGATGTCTGCCTGCTACGACAGCGTAAGAAACGGGGCAGGTCAACACAAACCCATTAGAAACACGTACATTCTCGATTTTGAATACACTATCACACGTCACAATCGCCTTTCATAACAGGCACACATTGACACAGCAACTAAAATACGAAAAATTCCAAAAATACTTTGTCACATTAACGAGAATAAAATGGCTTCCACAACCGGACTCGATCGACACCGTGAGAGCGAGACCGAGCGAGCGAGCGAATTGCTCACGGGTGGCGCTGAATTATGGCAATGTTGCAAGTTTCTAACTAAAAACTACCACGTAATTTAATATTTCTACAAAAAAATTTATAGCATTCAAAAATTATTATTCTCTCAGACATAAGTTTAAAATTTGTAAAAAGTAAAAAAATCGATTTATTAAGGTGATAAAATGTCATTGAATAAAGTAAATAACAAGGCTGTGTATTTGAAGTTTTGTTTTCTTGAGAATAATTTAGGAGGTAACGCATAAAATGTCAAATGAGCATAATTTAAGTAAGATATTGAAATCAATTATTACTGAATGGCCTAGAAGGCCACGTGAATTTTCCTATCCAAAATTATAGTATTTTAGGTTCTTCTAACAATATCTGGTCAGGCATAGAAAAATAAAAAACCTGCTCTGGAGGAGCCACATTTTCATTTGACATTGCAACACCAAGGGCCTGTTTCACAATCGACAAGTAAGTTCTATGTAGCTTACTTCGCAGATCATTTGACAGTTGTAATATGAAATACTGGGTATAACAGAGAGGTGTAGTCATATTTATAGGGGTTTCTTCTTCTTCAATTCAGGCCATGAAACTGAACAACTTTCACTAAGGGACCAAAATCGAAATCTCAGAAAAAATCACTTCCCCATACTAAACTGAGAACCAGCTGACATCAGTTTGTATGGGGAAGTGCTGCCACTTTATCTCTCCTCCGGGAGTCGTACAAGGCGATTAGCTTAAGGATTAAGACAGCAATAAGTAATGGACATGAGCATTTTTCTTATGCCACCTAGCAATGTACCGGGATTTTCGTGCCCGATAAATGGCAATAGGTTCGCCACGTATTACATGGGACCTAACCTATTGATTGGCGAAACGTGGGTTGAATCATCTCTGTCTACTTCTTCGGGGATATAGGCGTATTTATTTTTAGAGTATCGCATAGTTTATAAAGATATGTTCAAGGTTAAAGCAATACCATTAAGCGTAGATTTTTATTATAATTATTCAACATCATCTTTAGAATAAGTATTCATAAGAGGAACATAGATTAAGCGTAAGTATTTAGAATAAAAATTCAACAGACTCTAATGACATTGATTCGTGATATTCACAAACAGATTTTCCCAACGGCTGAATCCTAGCTGTATTGTATCAGTCAAACTCACAGTCTGTGAAAACTAGTTGCACAAAGATCGTCGTCTAGTTAATTTCTCTTTTTTGGTTTTTGTTTATTTTTTTAGGCGTAGAAAATACAGCTGACGTCTTTCCTTCTCTTTGTATTTTCATATTTGATCTATATTTGAAAAATTCAAATTTTCATTATGCATATGTCGTGGCCAAATCGTAGAATTGATCACTTCATGATGTGGCCGACCATTTCATGAAATGGTTGCATTTCATGAAGTGGCCAGCTAAAACTGACCATATCGTTGAAACGTCAACGTTTGATGATATGTCCATTCACGTTTGGCCATATCATTAATGTAGTTAATGTTAAATATTTTAACGTGGCGCTCGTTTTTTGAGTGACTTAAAACGTAAAATTCTAATAATTTGGTGTTGTAACGAACTTTCAATTCACTTTTATCTTCCATTACAACATTACTAATAGTTTGTTTATTAGGTTATTTGTCCGCCGCCATGATGCATCACAAAAACAAATCGAAATAAGCGCCTCTAACGGTGGTTAATGTTACTATTTTACGATATGATTAATAATGTTTGGCCATATCATGAAATAACCATGCGTTTAGCTGTTCATATCGTTAAACGTTGTTTATTCATTGATCTGGCCAGACCATTATCATGATATGGTCAGTTAGAGTTGGCCATTTCATGAAATGCCACCATTTCATGAAATGGTCGGCCACATCATGAAGTGATCAATTCTACGATTTGGCCACGACACATACACTAAACAATGTACCCACTAGTCATGTCGATAACTAGGTATGTCGATGATGTTATTTGGAAGAATATAGTTCAATCCCTCAGGTTTTTATCTGCGACAAATACTTTAAGATATTGTGGACGACTTTTCTTTCACCACTATGAGTAGTTTTCGGCATTTTAATGCTTAAAACCCTCACAAAACTAATGTAATAGACGACGTACAAACAAAAAAAACTCTCTGACAGCAAACGACAGATGACAATTATTGACGTTTGACGTTAGTCTTCTTCTCCCAGCCCTGTTCCCTGTCTATCTGGGGTCGACGCAGTATGTTTCCTCTTCCATTCATATCAGTCAGACGTCATCAAGCCATCCACTCCCTTTTGATGCATATCATCTATCACACCGTAAAGGTGCTAGTGATGAATGAATGTATAGAGAAAAAAGACGGAACGGAGTATGTCGAGAGACCGATAAACAGAGAGAGTGATTGGAATTACAATATTCCAATCCATACTGCTCAAGATTTTAATCCATATCCATACTGCTAAGGCAGTGCCGGATCAAGCCCGCGCGGCTTACTCCGGCACTGCCTTAGCCAATATCTTGCCTTAGCAAAAATTCTATTAAGGGGCCCTTAGAAAAAGGGTGATGGTTCTTGTATCATCCATTTTTAATTGACGCCACCCAAATGGCACAGTCAGTTCGATTTGAAGTTATATTCACACATGCAAATCCATCGCGCAAGCTGCAAGTAGTAGGTAATTTAAAACCAATTCTTACATATGGCCATAGGTGTCGCCGCGACTTTAATTTCCCGACAATAGCGCAGTACATGAAAGACGCTTCGATGAGTTTCTTTAACAATGCGCCCCATTGATTAGAATTAAAAAAAACATGAAATCTTTTATTTATTTCACTTTTACTCTTGAATACTCTCAATCCTTATGAGAATTTTATTATTCGATTTTAATTTAAACATTATATAAATGTTAGAAAAAAATAGTACAAAGATTTTGGGGTTAGGGTACGGGTAGGGGTAGGGTTTTAGGTACTTTTTATAACCCCGAGAATTTTTTGGAATTAGAATCTCTGAGGTTCTCAATATCATTGCTTCAATTTTACGTAAATCATACATACATACATAAATCACGCCTATATCCCCGAAGGGGTAGGCAGAAGCGAACAAGCACCCGCGTTTCGCCAATTATGTTAGGTCCCATGTAATAGGTGGCGAGCCTATTGCCATTTATCGGGCACAAAAGTCGCAGTACTTTGCTAGGTGGTAGGTATAAGAGGAACGCTGCTGCCCATTCCTCATCACTGATTTATCCTTAGTCGCCTTGTACGACACCCACGGGAGAGATTTGGGGTGGTGACAATTGTATTCTACTCTGCCGTCACCACACGGCCTGTAAATCAACCAGTAAGAAATTATAAAATGTAATATTATATCTACCAAATTTGTCCAGTTGCTCGAAGTAGCAACACTGATTATAAGTGTTTCCAATATGTTACAACAGATGGCAGCAGTTGTTATACTTGCGCGTCGGGAGACTAGAAAGAATAGCAATACCTAGCAATAGCAAGCAGCTATGTACCTACTTATAGGTATGAATATAGACGACAACTTGTAGTAAACTCTTAACTCATACTTGTACCTAATACTATAACTGTGTGACTGTGTATGGTTAGTATGAATGACACGACGACTTAAATTCCTAAGCAAGCTGAATAAAAGCTAAGATTATGTAAGATTTTAAAAGTGACATAATACCTACATGAATGGGGCTTATTCTTATACGGTTAGGTCACATATTATTACCTACTTTTAAAGTTCAAAATCATTGAGCATTTAGGTAACAAGTAAAACATAGGTGTATCTCATTGAGTTATAAGGTACGCTAGTAATAGTAGTTCAATGGTGTACCTACTTGTACTATTTAATATTAATATTTTTATAATTAAGAGAGTAGTAGAATACAATTGTCACCACCCCAAATCTCTCCCGTGGGTGTCGTACAAGGCGACTAAGGATAAATCTGTGATGAGGAATAGGCAGCAGCGTTCCTCTTATACCACCAATACCACCTAGCAATGAACTGCGACTTTTGTGCCCGATAAATGGCAGGCTCGCCACATATTACATGGGTCCTAACATAATTGGCAAAACGTGGGTGCTAGTTCACCTCTGCCTACCCCTTCGGGGATATAGGCGTGATTTATGTATGTATGTATTTATTTATGTAAAACTTCAAGAACACATTAATTTTGTGCGACTGTATGTTACCTATTATAATAATAATATTAGATTTTACAAGCGGATAACCGGGTAAAAAGTAATCTCTACCACTTTAATTATGACGGCACTATACTAGCCCCCAAACATCAATAGGACACTGAAAAATAACGCCATCAACAAAACATAATAAGTAGGAGCTTAGGTTTTATTTATACACATATGACGGTGTCTAAGCAATATAAACAACGAAGCGCGACAGCCTTGAACGTAAAGTGGCATAGCAACCGCACACTTTAATTTAATGTAAAAATGTAAATGTAATCTATTAAATAATAAAATTGTTCTTAGTGCGTCCCTTATTTTGCACACATAGTCAACACCTCAATGTGACTATCAAAAGTTTGACTATGGATTGTGAGTATTGACAGTTGTGTATAGTCTGACGTGCTGCTGACTGTATTTACAATTTATAATTTTTTACTGTAATGGATTTATATATTGCAAAAATTTTGACCGTGTGGTGACGGCAGAGCAGAATACAATTGTCACCACCCCTATCTCTCCCGTGGGTGTCGTACAAGGCGACTAAGGGTAAAGACAGCAATGAGTAATGGGCAGCAGCATTTCTCTCATACCACCTAGCAACATAAATTTGTAATGCGATTTATGTGCCCGATATATGGCAATAGGCTCGCCACCTGTTACATGGGACCGTACATAATTGGCGAAAAGTGGGTGTTAATTCACCTCTGCCTACCCCTTCGGGGATATAGGCGTGATTTATGTATGTATGTGTGTATGTAAAAATTTTGAGATTGTTAATGAAATAAAAGAGTTTGATTTTTAATGAATGACAATTATTTTGTTGAATTTTATGTGCATTGTAGCTTTATCAATATTGATTACTGTAAAACTGTACCCGGCGCCACCTAGTGGGGTGTAATAAAACCATAAGTATTTGTTCAAAAGCATATTTTAAGCAAAGGAAACGAATCTTACTAGTACCTAGGTAGGTAGCTACGAAGGTACCTACCTACCTAGGTACTATATATATCTTTAGCAGTGGAAAGAAAACTATTTCTATCATTTTAATAACACGTTAATTATAGGTACGGTCAACGGCACTTGAGACTACCCAAAACTGTCAAATGTCTTTAAACGATTGTCAACCTTACCTTGTTCGAAGTAAAGCACAAAATCGATTCAGAAAATTTTACATGTTGTGGTAGCCTAACGTGTTGTTGACTGTACTTGTTGTACTCCATTTGTTGAACTCGCTATGCCGATTTTTATGTTGGAAGTAGGTACCTAATAAACAAGTGTAGCGAGCTTCGTAAGCTTATTCAACAATATCACCCATGTGTGTGTACGTAGGTACCTACTCTAAGAATGCTGACTCACACTTCTTAGCACGTAACGTAGGTAGGAAGGTTAGGTTTAGATACCTGCACGTTGCTACACTACCTACAGACGGAGTTACGTAATTATGTGAATTTGACAAAATATAGATTTATTACCGTACCTACTTAAAATTCACTTATATAAAATCTGTACTTAGCTAAGTTAAAAAAGTCTGGTACTCTACGCACCTTTTTTCCATAATGAATGGGTAGGTACCATTCATTCATCATAATATTATGTACCTACCTACACAACAAACGAATATGAAAGAGGCAGAGGGATATTGGACGAGCGCGATAGACGCGGAGCGGGGAACTTTTCTGCATTTATACATTCACGAAAATACAAAGGAAAGTTAACCGAAAATAAGAAAAATATCACGTGTAAAATCAAGAATAATTTCATTTTTTTAAAGCAACAAGGTTAGGTTAGTGATCTGGGGTGCGAAGTTCCGAGACATCCACGTGGTGCACCCTGGGCAACGTCTGTTCGATGGATCGGAGCGGCACTGACTTTCCGGGCAGACGGCTAACTTCGGAACGGGGGAGGGACCTTCGGGTCGAAGGTGGTCTCCAATGGTGGTGCCGGAAGAGGCAGCGCTGGCTGGTCGATGTGAGAGTCTGGTGCCTACACGTTGGCGTCGGTTCACCACCTAAGACGTGGTGTTTGCGGCGTCTTCCGGATGGTTCGCCTTTGGTAGGGGGCCAAAGCGTAGACCATAGCCTTAAATTTGGCGCTGAGTTTCATCCGGGCCCCTTTTGACACCACTGTTGGAGACGTGTGTGGGGCCGCGTCGGGGCACTTGCCCGGCGGTCACCAGGTGGAGGGCGTTTGCCCGGTGGCCGATAGGTATTGGCCGCGTCGGGGCATTTGTCCGGCGGTCGGCAGTTTTCTCCAGTGGCGGGAGCGGCTCATCGGCGAGCGGAGTGTGCGGACTTGTGCTGGGAGCTGTCTGAGCAGTGAGTGACAGAGCCCTATGTGGAGGCACACCACACTATGGGTATGTCCACCGCCCAGTGCCGCACAGTGTCTTGGGCAGGTCCGATGCATCGCTCGCCGGGGGATCGGTATCGCCACTGGAGGAGACGGCAGGAGGTAGCGGGCGTGTCGGGGCGTTTGTCCGGCGACCGTGGGGTGGGACCACGTCGGGGCTTTTGTCCGGTGGGGCATAGGAGGGCCGCGTCGGGGCATCTGTCCGGCGGCGTTAGGTGTGACTGCGTCAGGGCGCTTGTCCGGCAGTGCAGGTAGGGTGAGGGAGCCTGCGCCCTCTAGCTCCCTCTTGGGCTGGAGGAGCGCCGGTTCCAGTCGTATGGGGGCCTGTCTTGGAAAGATTCCTCTTCGGATGAAACTTGGTCAGGACGGGCGGGTCCTTTGTTTGGCGCAGTACGCTGTTGTTGGACATTGGACTAGAGTAAACGGTGCACAGAATGAGCCCGAAAGGGCGGGCGCAGGTGGCTGTCCGGTGACATATCCTAACGGATGACCCCGGATGGCTGCCATAGTGTGCTTTGGCTGGATGCCCGGAGAGGATGTTTAGTGGTGTAGTGGGGGAACGCCTATACCCCGAGTCCCACATACCTCTGTAGTTGCACCGTACTGCAGGGATGATGCGAAAATGCAGTTTACCTCTCCGCAAAAAAAAAAAGGATAGGTTAGTGATCTAGTGATGAAAGTGATGATTAAAAACCACTATTATTTTTAAATTACATACCACTTAACTTGTTAAGCAGTCCCCAAAATTTGAGTAGCGTTTCTATATTCGGGGGACACATACATAAATCACGGCTTTATCTCCGACCCCGGTAGAGGTGAACTAGCGTTCACGTTGCGCCAATTATGTTAGGTCCCATGTGATAGGTGGCGAGCCTATTGCCATTTATCGGGCAAAAAAGTCGCAGTACTATTGCTAGGTAGTATAAGAGGAACGCTGCTGCACATTTCTCATTGCTGATTTATCCTAAGTCGCCTTGTACGACACCTACGAGATTTGGGGTGGTGACAATTGTATTCTACTCTGCCGTCATCACACGGCCACTAAATTAGCCTGAAATTTGTATGTATATATGTGCTGGACTGCTGGCGCACCCTCGTAACCCTGGTTGGTATTGTACGCATTCTTCTTTTTGAAAATGACATCAAGGTAGAGTAATAATAATTATGGTGCTTGAATTATTTCATTTCAAAGTCTTGCTTGCTGCTGCTCTCAGAGATGTACTTAATACAAAAAAAATAAGAATCAGAACTAGTCGCTATTCTTGACTAGTTTTGAATTGACATTTTTTTGTATGTAAGTACACAATAAAGTTAATTGACGTCTTTGAATACGGCTGTAACTGCCGCACTAAAGACGTCAAATAACGTTAATGAGTACATAACGTCAAAAAATTACAATTCAAAACTAGTCGCTATTCTTGCCTTTGATTGCCTGGATTTGAATGAAAATTTTTGACATTAAATACCCATTAAAGTTAATTGATGTCAGAGACATCGAGTGCGCCGGTAATATTCCTTTTTCAAACTTCCTCGTAAACGTAAGAAATTAAGAATAATTTGGAAATTTTAAAATGTATATTAATATGTGTGTACTACTATGCAATGCTACAGTGCTACTATGTTTTTTTTATCCAATTTCCTATAAATAAGTAATTTTATTCAATGTATCCTTAGAACTATGAAATATCTTTTAAATTACCTATGTTTTTAAATTACATATACAGTATCGGCGGGATACCCTATTGATTTTTTCATTTACACCCGCCCGTTACATGGCGTATATTGAGTGCCAGTCGCAGGCCCTAAGACGGATATGGAGCGTAGGCTTCGACGATAAAAAAGAGGTCTAGCTTCTTTCCTGTTAATATCAAACATAATTATTATACTGTACTACTATAATAATAAAATTTAATGTTATTACTAACCTAAAATAAATCTCTACAGGGTGTTAGGTACATGAGGCATCAAGCCGGCTACCCATGCTAACATAAGTAGTCATCTTTATAAATAAAAAATATGAAATTATAAAAAAAAAATTGAATTCTCCATACAAATACTTTGATCAGAAACACAAAATGTAAGTATGAAAAATCAAAAAATATTTTTACAATTTACATACATACATACATACATACATAAATCACGCCTATATCCCCGAAGGGATAGGCAAAGGTGAACTGGCACCCACGTTTCGCCAATTATGTTAGGTCCCATGTAATAGGTGGCGAGCCTATTGCCATTTATCGGGCACAAAAGTCGCAGTACATTGCCATTGCTAGGTGGTATAAGAGGAACACTGCTGCCCATTCCTCATAATGATTTATCCTTAGTCGCCTTGTACGACACCCACGGGAGAGATTTGGGGTGGTGACTGTAGCGACATCACAGCATGTCCTACATTAATACACGTAGTGAGATTCATCACATTTTTAAGTTAACTTTAGACACGCACCATAATACTATTTAAGCCCATATTTGATTCTTTAATAAACAGACTTAATTACCACATCAAGTCGCATTATACTTCTTGCCCCTGGCAAAGTGACAATTGTATTCTGCTCTGCAGTCACCACACAATTTTTTTTATATCACCAATTAATTCACCATAGTATTTATCCATAATAACTAACTAATATTATAAAGCTGAATAGTTTGTTTGTTTGATTGTATGGTTGGTCGGTTAAGCGTGCTAATCTCAGAAACTACTGGTTTGAATTGAAAAATTATTTTTGTGTTCGATAGTGCATTTATTGAGGAAGGCTATATGCTAATATAACAACAACCGACATTAACGCGAGCGAAGCCGCGTATTAGTATAACTATATTGTATTTATATCTGCCGTGTGGTGACGGCAGAGTAAAATACAATTGTCACCATCTCCAATCTCTCCCGTGGGTGTCGTCAAAGCAGGCCATTCACACAACAGACTTGCCTCCCTGGCAGTTTGTTTCCTCCACCACACACTACACAGACTCGTAGACAGGCCAAACCGCGGGCAGCCTGGTGTGACTATATGTGGCAGGATCCTGCCTATTTGGTAGGTTATTAGCTATTGATTTTAAGTTCTGGGAGGTTTAGTTGACGTTTTAGAAATCTGGCAAGCAGTATGGCAAATTGTATGGGATTTCACCTAGCAAATTCTTAAATTCATTTGGCATTTTTTGGCAGTTTGAAGTTAAGACTTTGGCAGGATTTGTCAGTTTTGTACCATAAATGAGGCAGGATCTGTAATATAAAGTTGGTCACACTGTACACAGCACAGGAGTCGCTCGTCAGTCGTCGTCGGCTGGCTTTGGGCTGGCTTGGCTGCTACACGGCTATTTGTGTGTTACAATAACAATGCCAACGAAACGTAAAGAAACCATAATTGCTGCTGCTACATTCATACTTTTAGATGAAAAGAAAAAGAAGGTTTTTGAAAGGGATGAACAAATGACAAAGTGTGAAATTAAGATAGCGGGTGAGAATGTTGAACAAGTGAAAGAGTTTGTATATTTAGGATCTGTATTTACGAGAGATGGAAAGTGTGATAGTGATATTGAAAAGCGGGTGAAAGCTGGGAATATGGTAAACGGGGCTTTGCACACTTTTATGAACAGCCAAAGCTTGTCCAGAAAGGCTCGTATGGCTGTTCATAACGGAGTGCTGGTTCCGACATTAATGTATGGAAGCGAAAGTTGGGTATGGGAGAAGAAGCATGAAAGTAGAATAAATGCAGTAAAAATGAGAGCGTTGAGAAGCATGGCGGGAGTAAGGCTGAGCGACCGATTGTATGACAGTGTGATAAGAGAAAGGTGTGGTCTGAAAGAAGATGTAATGACAAGGATTGAGAAAGGGATGCTCGCATGGTTTGGTCACGTCGAAAGAATGGATGAAAGGAGAATGACAAAAAGGATTTACATGGCGAAAGTGAATGGAGAAATGGCAAGGGGAAGGCCTAGGCGGATCTTTCATAATCAAATTGAAAGTCTATTGAAAAAGGGCCAGGTCAAGAGTACCCGAAACCGACGGGCATGCATGAAGAGATTGATGAGATTGGATGAAGCGAAAGAAGTATGTAAGGATCGTAGCAAGTGGAAGGAAGCGATCTCTGCCTACCCCTGTGGGAGAAGGGCGTGACGTATGTATGTATGTATGTAAGAAAAAGAAGAGAATTTGATGCAAAGACTTTAAAAAAAGAAATGATATAATATAAAAAGAATTTGTAAAATCAATTAGAAATTGACGAAAGAGACCTATATAATTACTTGCGCATGACTAAAGAATCTTTTGAATTTTTATTAAATCTCATAGAGCCTAAAATTACTAGGCAAAATACTAGACTTTTGCTTAACAATCGAGAAGTAAGTTCTGAGTAGCTTACTTGGCAGACCGTTTGACAGTTGTAATATGAAATTTATGTCAATTGAACTGCCAAGTAAGGTACCCAGAACTTACATGTCGATTTAGGGCCTGTTTCACGACCGATAAGTAAGTCCTGAATAGCTTACTTGGCAGATCAGTTGACAGTTGAAATTTATGTCAATTGAACTGCCAAGTAAGGTACTCAGAACTTACTTGTCGATTGTGAAACAAGTTCTTAGTAATGAAAGGTTGATAAGCAGCATTTCGTAATTCCGTATTCATTTTTGGTCACCCATCCAATGACCGGCTTTAGAGAACATTACTTAGTTTACGCAATCGCAGGACACCCATCTTTTGGTCACCTATCCCATGACCGGCTTTAGCGAACATAACTTAGTTTAAGCAATCGCAGGCCAAGAACGTTATGCGATTGCGGTAGCGAGCTGCTTCTACTTAATAATTTTACTACTTATGAATAATATTATTTTATTAAAAAACCTATACAATATATAGTAGGAATATTACGGACAAAGACACACACACATTCCTCTCAGACACACACAATCTCACCAACCGACACACACACCAATCCACCCAAACGCACACAGACATCCATACATTCACGTACGGACATGCTCCGCCCGCGCAGGCAAAATGAGATCGCGAACTGCTCGAGAACTGCCGGACTGACTGTGGCGGCCACACACTAGACAAACATCGCGCAAACCTATAGAAGTTTGGTCCGGGCGGGCGTGCCTACAGGCATGCCTGTGGCCTTGCCCGGCGGGCAGTCTGTTGGACTGACTGTGGCGGCCATTCACTAGACAAACTTCGCACAGACTTAATACAAACGGGGTCCGGCGGGCGGCCTGCAGGCATGTCCGTCGTGTGAATGAGGGCCTGAGGAATGGGCAGCAACGTCCCTCTTATACCACCTTGTACTGCGACTTTTGTGCCCGATAAATGGCAAATAGCTTATATTGATATATCTGTGGCAAATAGGCTCGCCACCTTTTAAATGCGACCTAACATAATTGGCGAAACGTGGGTAGTTCACCTCTGCTTACCCCTTCTATGATATAGGCGTGATTTATGTATGTATGTATGTATTTACAGTACACCTTGTATTTAATGTTAATAAATTTTGTTATCTATTTACTACTTCAAAACATTAACAATATTGGTTAGGAGGAGTACCTAAATATAACGTGAACGGTAAACTTACATATCTACTTATCTACTTTTCGTAAAACGAATGCGTCGTGTCTGCGATGCGATGTTGTGATGGGTATAGCCTTTGTGCACGCGTCTGTGTAAATGCGAAGCCGGCGCCCGTAAAGTTAAATAAAAGTACTAGGTTCTAAAAACTAAGTGCGAAAAACTAAATTGCGGCAAAACTCCTTGGATGTTATCTATCGGCAAAACAATATTGAAAAAATACCTATCATTATTTCGTACCTACTTAATAACATTTATAAGGAATAAATTACCTTAGATAAAGTATGTTTATGGAACAAACATGTTTGGTAAAGTACTTAATTAACTGATGCAGTCAGACATGACGAGATTTTATTTAAAAAAAATGTTTGTGGCTTATGGCATTGAACTACTATTAATAACTTAATGGCTTATGGCTATATTTTGTCTCGGCGCCTTTAATTACTAAGAAGGTATGTTCTATTTTTGAAAAAACCTTTCATGACAGGTCACTGATCGCGTTGCGTGAGCGACCTGCCTTATGCGGCCCGTACGCAGTCAATCTAGATCGCGATTTTGATCGCGGATCACGATTGAAATTGACTGTGGCCTGTCTGTGACTTGGGCCGCCTTATTCATCCAAACTCTGAGAGCTAAAGCGAGCGTTCTGGTTGACGAATTCATATTCTGACGAAATCACAATCAAGTGCCAAGATTTCTTTCAAAAGCCAACGACCGACTGTAAGCCAAGTTATGACGTGCAGAGGGCACATTCAAACTGCTACCTTGTCCCTAACACCTAGAGTGCTTATTGGTTTGGCATCATTGGTTTACCTGGCGATATAAAATTTGTTCCGTACCTTCATTCTCAATTTCATGTCGATTCATCTGTTGAATTAATTAGTTGAGTTTCTGGAACGTTCAAAATTATAAAATTGCTTTTATAGATGTCGCCTATAAGCAATCACGTTAGATGATCATAGGCTGTCTAATTTTCATAATAATTATGTAATAAGGTATGTACGAAACCACTGTATTATACTTACCTAGGTACCTACTGTGTGTCTGTACATACCTTTCTACTACCTACTACATAGAATTACAAGCAAACCCAACTCGTAACCAAATTCCTACACAGTAAAAATATTAAGGGATCTACATAGGTTACAAAACATACAGAAACGCTAGTTACCTTTATTTTTTAATTACATTATTTTCTCAGTTAAACGGTCGCATCGAAAGTTGTTTACCAACTTGATCGTAAGTCTTAAATCATCATAGGTAACCTATAATCACTAGTTTGATTTTACTTGTATCATGTCAAGTTTTTTCACATTAAAAAACAAACTTGTGTTATCGATTGTGCCAAAGCATTATTGTGCAAAAATCAAGCAAATTTTGCTCATTTTGTGTGTTTCATTCAGACTACAGTAACACATTGTGATTGTAATCTAATACTATATATAATTTAGGAATTAAACAGCTGAAATATCGACATTATCATTTTGAGTTGTTAATAATTTTCCAGAATTCCAATTTCCTCTTTGCGGTGTTAACGTAACGATTGTATTTTTTTTCAAACAAGGCGGACGAACAGAGCGAGCAGGCTAGAATATTGCCCGCCCGCCTTTTTTCAAGGTTATAGAAGTGCGCATGAGAGAAGTATAGGTATCTCATTTGCTCATAAGGATTGACCATTGATGCTGTTCCACAACTCTGACGTTAGCGCGCAAACTTCGCAAGAAATGCGGGATCCCGCGCGAAGCGTCGCGCATGATATTTTTTCCCTCTTCCTCCTTCATTTTGTGTTCGGTGTTTGTGCGGTGAGCATCGCTGTCCGTTGTGCGCAGCACGTGTTTAAATTACACAAGTTTTATCTTCAAAAGTAAAACATAATAATGGCAGACGCAGCCGTCGAAAACAAGTATGTATTTTATGTGTTTTTAAGTTATAAATACCAACTTCTGAAAATTTTGATTTTTGGCGGCTTCGAAGACGTGATCAAAATGGCTTCCTATTTATATGACAAATACGTATTTTCGCAAAGAATTCAAATAAATTATAAATTTAGGGTATAGCAGATTATTGACAATATTCCTAAGTGTTAAATTTGTATTGTGGTAATATTTATACTTTTTGTGACATTGGACGCCACCGACCGGGTTGTGCACGCGGGAAAAAGTTTTGTGTTTTTAAATCTCATGTTATTGTTCTTTTGCTGCTACGTGTATCACAGTACATGTATAAGGGTTTACGAAAGCGTCCGAATCGATTTTGTTCGGTAATTTTCCCACGTTCCTCGATACTAAATAGAGGACGAAGTTAAAAGCTTGCACGCCGGTACGAGCTTGGTCCAAGATGGCGCTGCATGCGCGGCGTGCCGGCGCGGCGCGTCATCGGCCCGCGCTCTTTCAAATCCCAAGATCGTGTTTTGCAACTCGTGGCGGCAAAGTCGGTTACAATATCGCGAGGGCCGCATGTTGTCATTACTTTATTTTTAACGCATACAACTTGAAGTGGTTTATGTCTACCGAAGCGTGTAACGTATTCGTTCAGTAAAGTACCTACTGAGTGATTCTTACTGATGTGTGTTCGGTTTCCTCTGTTGCAACTTTCCCACTTGCAGCCTTGCGCAACAGTCACTTGTTTTTGTTCCGGCAAACTTTTCCTTTTATATCGGCCCACTTAAGTGAGCATTCACATCATGGAATTGTATTGTTATGTGTCGTTGCTAACCGACGTTGAACTTCCTATAGCACGTAACATATTCTCGGTTGTATATAAAGAACGTCCGGATTGCACATTAACACTATTTTACTGATTGTTTACAGAGAAGTAGCCCCCGAAGAAGTGTCCTCCACTGAGGCGGCAAAGGAGTCTCCGGTAAAAAAATCGCCAGCTAAAAAGGTTGCAGAAGTGACTGAAAGCAATGGCAAAGGGGAGAATGGCAGTGGTGATGCACCAGAAGACACCCCAGCTGAAAATGGTGATGCGGAAGAGAGCAATGACGCCACTGAAAACGGCGATGCGACAGGTGAGATTGCATAATGTTATAATAAAGATCGAAACTCACTAAAATTTTTGTAAACATACAAAATGAATCATACTTTTTGTCACATTCTGAATCATGATTTATATTACGTCACTAATTTATTGGTACCAGTATTATTCCAGTCCCAGCAGTATTTATTTACTAATTAGTTATTAGGTACACACGTCACACACATTTTATCCCTGTATACATGTATAGGGAAACTTGGCCTCTAGCAGTGGAGACATGAGTCTATTGATATCATCACCTAGTATCTTATACCATATCTTTATACAGCAGTGTGTAAATTAAAGCATGAATGAGTATATTTATACCATGGTAATTAAAATTTATTTCTATTACAGAAAAGAAAGAAGTCGGTGTAAAGAGGAAATCTGTGTCTGCGGACAACGGAGAGGAGAAGACCACGCCAGAGAAGAAGGCAAAAGTGGTGGAAGAAGCCCCAGCGGCAGAGGCAGAAGAAGTTGCTGCCTAATACCTTCCACACAATAGCTTGGTTTACTGCAATGCATTGATGTTCATTAGGGCTCAACTCACCTCAAACTAATACATATCCAAGCCAACACAATACAAAGCCAAATACCATAGTTTTTATACAAATGTATATTGATCTGATTTATACAAAGGAGTTGAGCTCTTTTGTGACCACACTTTAAGTTTAAGTTTTTAATACATTGTGTATTAAACTTACCTGTGAAGTACCTGTAAATTGTAAATTAATAATACTGTCCGTAGTGACTGAGGTGTGCATCGCAGTGAACTGATCACACGCGAGTTGGTTTAGGTGTTTGCTGTTTTGCGTATTGGTGTCTATTTCAACAGACTTAGAGATGGGTTACTGAATTGATGAAAGTTTATGTGCATCGGTATTGGATAACTTAATTTCGCCAGTAATATACTGCCAAAGTATTCACCCAGAGTGAAGTCAATTCACAATCCGTTCTGTGAACGATGCAAATAAAATAGACAGCTCTGAAAAACGAGGATTTTAGATAAACTAAGATAAATTAGTTTAGATAATTCAGTTGTAAATTTAAGTTGGCAGTTAAATGTCTCATATTGAATGTATTTCATAGGCATACTTACTTAACCATTTAAACATTCCTTGACATTTGCTACTGAATGGATTATACAAGTTGTCTTGAGACTTGTTGGGAGTGTATGAAGGTACCTGCTTAGCTCTGTATGTTGAATACAGTGCACTGTTCGCATAGGCTCCTCTCTTCTCCTGGGACTTGTATGTTCGTTCACAATTAAGTGACATTAATTATAAGATTTTCAAATTTAATTAAAAGTTCAAAGTTGACAAGGTGATAGTTCATATTGACATAAATTCAGCATGTTATTTTGTATTACTATGATACTTTATTTTTCTTATATCCTGTTTTTCTAATTTATTTTCTCTTATATGTGATAGATAACAAACCTCGAATGTAAGATACCACTAATGGAAACGAATCTTCACTATTGTTTCGAACCAGTTTGTAACATGTGTTCCATATTAAGATTATTGTAATAAGGTTTTGACTAACTTTTTTTCTGATTTAACACTACTTAAATTTTATTCAAACGTACATTTAGTGTTAGATTTATAGTAGAGTGTACAGTTTTAACACTTCTCACCGGCGGAGTTAGTGTTTGTAAAACGTTTCTGGCAATAAAATAGTCCAATCAACATTTGTTTTTTCTTGTACTGCAAATGCGCTTTTACAATTTATCTTTATTTAGGTATTAATCGGTCTACAACATTCAATTTTATTCATAGATACATTTAATCATAAACAATTTTTACTAAAGGAGTCTCAAAGATCCCCGATAACGTTATTTCAAAATTAGATTTACAGGCTTTTATTTAGTTTTCAGTATCCTATATAAAAGTATTCTAACAACACCTTCGAATTAGTGAGTGCGATCTCTGTACGAGTTTTCTAGCACATTATTTTTTACGGATTCGGATCGGACGGATTCATTAAAAACTTACTAAGAGCGGTTACGCACTGTAACCGCTCTTAGTAAGCTTTCAATGAAAAGTATGCTGTGGATGCACCACGATGAGAAGTGGCATAGCATAGGTATTCCCCACAACTTATTACGTCTACCTAAGAACTCAGAACCTCTTACAGAACGTTCTTACGGGTAGAGTAAGTCATGCATGCAGTACTAAAAGATCAATTACTACGTGGCTTGAACATCAATAAACAGGCGGGTATCAAGGTTGTCCATCTCCGTGGTAACTGGACAGTACACAGGGTACACGTGGCTTCGGTCTGCCCACGGGTCAGTAGACAGAGCAATGGCATCGGGAAATGCCGTAGGAGCTGCTTCGTAATCATTAGATAAGACAGCCATGGCGAGTGTGAGCCGCTGCCTTCAGTCTTTGTTTTCACTCTCTTTTGTTATAGCTGTCTTTAGTCAGACCACGCAAAACATAAACGTTTGTATGTATGACTTTTTCAAGTTCCCTAATGAGTTATTTAAAAAATCTAATTGTAACCTTAGTTATGATTAGATTTATAAACGTAAGTACGATTGTATTGTGATTCTAGTGCTTATAAATGAGGAGAATAATGCGCTCGCAGAAAGAGCGTTCGAAGTGGCCAAGGAATACGTGAGGAGGAACCCGGGTTTGGGACTGGCGGTGGACCCCGTCATCGTGGTTGGGAATAGGACTGACGCTAAGGCTTTCCTGGAAAATGGTAAGATTTGTCAAACTTCACTCGTTTATAAGTAATACGATGCGGAAATCGAAGCCCAGAACGTTTGGTTGGCCGAGTGATTTAGGCAGCCGTCCGGAAGACGCCGGTTCGATTCCCCACCGATTCCCGCGTCAAGACAAATGTTTTCGAACTTATTCCGACCTATTTTTCTTTGCAATACCTCAATACTACTTTTAAATTTCTTAAATTAAATAAGTAATTTTAAGCATTGATTCATTCAAGTAAACATTAAACTACTTTAATTTACCTGAAAATCTGAAATGTAGGTACAGTCAACACCACGTCTAGCTGCTACACTATGCTTTACAACAAACAAGTTAAGGTGAATAAATGTCCTATTTTATTATATATTTTTAACCCACCACGCTGGCCCAGTGCGGGTTGGTGGATATTAACTATTAACGTCTGCAGATGCAGCCGGGACCAATGGCCTAACGTGTCATCCGAAGCACGGAGGAACTCGAATAAAATTTTGGTCACCCCCCAATGACCGGCCTTAGGGAAGATTGCTTAGTTTATGGAATCGCAGACCAAGCGCGTTATGCCACTGCGCTAGCGAGCTCCTCATATTCTACACGTGTTGCTAACAAAATCTCGCCCCTTGCATCTTGCCCCTTTCGATTTTTACTCTCCATTTATAAAGGTGAGGTGGCTTAATTATTACCTACGATCCTATTACTTAAAGAACTCAAGAACTGAACAATTTTATTCTTCTAGTAAAAGTGAGTTGTCAGTAGTTGATTTTATGCAATTGTTATTTCAAAGTCAGATTTCTGCGTCTTGTTAAATATGACCTTCAGTAACCTTGACAGGAGCGCCTGTGCCGGAGTGATCGCAACGCGTCCCGTACACAAGCAATCTCGATCGCGATCCGAGAGTCAAAATCAATGATCACGATCCAGATTTATTGTGTACCTACAGACCGCTAATATTACATATTCAAACTAGATCGTGTTGATTGTGATCGTGGATCGCGATCGACTGTACGGTACGGGCTTCCATAGAGATTTGCGAGAAAGGTCGCGCCCCAACAACGGAATAACACACATTTACCGCCAGTTTGCAGAAAGTACAACGACATGTTATCCGTGAAGAAAACACCGCACGTCGTGCTAGATTTCACCATGACCGGCGTGGGTTCGGAAACGATAAAATCGTTCACAGCGGCTCTGGCGCTGCCGACTGTATCGGGCTCGTTCGGGCAGGCGGGCGACCTCCGCCAGTGGAGGACCCTCGACGCCAATCAAACCAAGTTCCTGCTGCAAATAGTCCCCCCGGCCGACATTCTGCCCGAGTCCATACGGGCGATTGTTACCAAGCAAGACATAACCAACGCGGCCATTATTTTCGACGAGCTTTTCGGTTTGTATGTTTGGCTGTATTACCTACCTATAGCTATATGAATACTTACATAGTGAATTTAACGAGACTTGTTTGTAACCCACAGTAATGGACCATAAGTACAAATCGTTGCTGCAAAATATTCCTACGCGTCACGTCATAACGCCGGTGAAGAGTTACAACAAAGACGAAATAAAGACGCAGCTGCGAAGCCTACGGGAGTTGGACATTGTCAACTTCTTCGTGGTCGGCAGTTTGACGACCATAAAGAATGTTCTCGACGCCGCTGACGAAAATCAATATTTCGGGAGGAAGACCGCCTGGTTCGCTCTGTCGCTAGACAAGGGGGACATAAGTTGCGGGTGCAAGGATGCCACGATTGTCTACTTGAGGCCAACGCCCGAGGCAAAGAGCAGGGACCGACTGGGGAAAATCAAAACCACGTACAGCATGAATGGGGAGCCAGAAATCACCTCCGCGTTCTACTTTGACCTGTCGCTGCGGACGTTTCTGGCCGTGAAGTAATTGGCCTTTCCCATTTCAGTGCTTGCGCACCAAATTTAACATTGCACACCGCGTGCTGGAGCGTCTAATTATAACTTGGCATATTTCTTGAGATTTCACTCTTGTAAATTTCCAGATCCCTCCTGGATTCTGGCAAGTGGCCAAACGACATGAAATATATCACTTGCGACGATTATGACGGCAAGAATACACCCAATAGGACCTTGGACCTCAAGTCCGCTTTTCAAGAGGTACGTTGACGTGGATATGGGTCCATTATTTCTGATGAAATGCTTTAATGGTTACAGTGAATGTTTCAGATCAAAGAAACTGCGGCTTATGCGCCGTTTTTCATTCCCGCCGATGATCCGATGAACGGCAGGAGTTATATGGAGTTCAATACGGATCTGACAGCGGTCACGGTGAAGGACGGCGCTTCGATAGGGAGCCGCGCGCTGGGCTCCTGGAAGGCGGGCCTCGCCAGCCCCCTGTCCCTGACCGACCCCGGCAACATGAGCGAATATTCTGCGCAATTAGTCTACCGCGTGGTAACGCTCGAGGTGGGTAAATGAACTCGTGCCATTGTCTAATTACAGTTGGCAACTTGATAAAATTTGTCAGTTTACTCAATTACAATTGAGCAAACAATTATGCCGTTGCCGTTTATGCGACTGACGGAACACATACAGTCACATCACAGAGTGTTGTGTTCTTTTTAATTGTTATTTTGGCTATTGTGAAAGCTGTAAGTTATCCTTGTGAAAGGTATATTAATATTGGTATTGTTTTCGACGCAGCACAATTTTTGACGTTGATGATTTTGATTAATGCCGTGTGGTGACGGCAGAGTAGAATACAATTGTCACCACCCCAAATCTTTCCGGTGGGTGTCGTACAAGGCGACTAAGGATAAATCAATTATGAGGAATGAGCAGCAGCGTTCCTCTTATACCACCTAGCAATAGCAATATAAATGTACTGCGACTTTTGTGCCCGATAAATGGCAATAGGCTCGCCACCTATTACATGGGACCGAACATGATTGGCGAAACGTGGGTGCTAGTTCACCTCTGCCTACCCCTTCGGGGATATAGGCGTGATTTATGTATGTATGTACAATTTTTGAAAACAATACCTACAGGTTGCAAATTAAAAGGCACATTTGAATTATTTTAATAATTAAGCATGTAGATTAGAGTAACTTTTCTATCCATAAAAGATGGAAGTCATAATGATTAACAACAAACTACACGTAGCTATTCTATACATGAGGCGTTTATTAATATCAAGCAACTTGAAAGACTTAAGACCGAAATTGAAAGAGCGATGTCTTGGCCCTCAGTCGCTTTGTACAACACCTGCGAGAGAAATTGGGGTTGGTGATAATTGTATTCTGCTGCTGTCACCACACGGCACAAAGTTTAAAGGTTAACAATATTTTTTACCATAATTTTCTTTTTGTCTACCCTGAAAATAATTTAATTAAATTTTAGCAAGAGCCATTCATCATTAGAGACGACGAAGCACCGAAAGGGTTCAAAGGTTACTGCATCGATTTGATCGAGGAGATTCGTCAAATAGTCAAGTTCGATTACGAGATTATCCTGTCCCCCGACGGCAACTTCGGCACAATGGATGAGAATGGGAACTGGAACGGAATCATCAAGGAACTCATAGAGAAGCGGGCAGATATAGGTCTCACCTCTTTATCGGTGATGGCGGAGAGGGAGAACGTTGTAGATTTCACAGTACCCTACTACGATTTGGTTGGGATCACGATCATGATGAAATTGCCACGAACACCTACTTCTTTGTTCAAGTTCTTAACTGTTCTGGAGAATGATGTTTGGTTGTCCATTCTGGCTGCATATTTCTTTACAAGGTAAGCTAGACGCATCTGATCATGATGCGATGTTTCTAAGCGTCGATTATCGTAGCTAATTATCTTAGCTGTAAGTAATTACTAACTATTACCAAGAAGCTAAGAATAATGGATTAATCAAGACCAATTTGTTCTTATCGTGGATTACGGAAAAAGTTAAAGCAATTTAATGAAGATAACTTGCTTAACTTTGCATGTTTCATTCTCTTTACTAAGATACTTTTTGTGGAAAATAAATGAGAATGATCAAAATAGATGTGCTGTTACGCAAACACTTGACGTATATTTTTCGTACTGACATGACGCCATTTCAAGAACGATACCTACTTAAAATGTTAGTAAAGAACGCAAATCATTACTTTTACTGCCGCACTCAGAGACGTCAAATAACGTTAATGAGTACTTAACGTTAAAAATGGACAATTCAAAACTAGTCGCTATTCTTGCCGGGTCTGTGGTCTAGATTTGAATGATATTTTTTGACATTAAATACTCATTAAAGTTAATTGACATCTCTGAGTGCGGCAGTTAGTATTTTGTTTGTACAGTTACCCAAGAAAACTTATGCAATATACTGACATATTGGAAAAATCAATGAACCGGTCTTTCTACAATTCAACTCTTACACAATATTTAAAAGAAAAAGACTTCACAACGGTAACTGGACTTGCTTTTCAATGCACTTGCATACTTTTTGGCATAAAATTCACCACTTTGTCAACTATTGTCATTATGTTAAATTAGAATGGTCCCTATTTTTTCCAACCTTGAAGAGTAAGGACCTTAAGTTCCTCTGATATGAGCACACCACAGAACAGAGAAAAAGGTTCTTTCTCTGTTCTGTGGAGCACACACTATTTTTTTATTTGATTCCACACTTAGTAGTATATCGGGAATAGGCATGATAACTAATTTTGAAAAACTACACCATGCTTTTCTTACGTGTCTACTTTACCCAAAATATATTATATTTTTGTAAAAACTTTCGATTTTGATAGAAAAAAACATGTTTTAAATAATGCAATTTAAAATTTCCGCCAAAACGCCAAAATAGCAATGGCGTCTGTGTGACGTCACTATTCCGTAAAAAGGCTAGTTTCTATAGTAAACTAGTGAATTTGATTGGCAAATAAAATGTCAAAATGGAGATAACTAAATAATGACGTGACTATTAACGAATCTCCTTAACCTAAATTATTAATATAAATCATCATATCAGTGTTTCTTTGTTAGTGTCATCATCCCTATTATGACAAATTTGACTCCATATGTAATTTAGCTAAGGATCATAATATTCATGATACATATCGGAGAATTTGAGCTGACACTAAGTAACTTATAGAATCGGTCCAAAAAATAAAACAATTAGAATTAGAGAGTAGGTACATTACTCTCTAATTATAGTAAAGACAAGTAAACTTAGGAAGAATAATGATATGGACAATTCAGCTTATCTTAATTGAAAAATGCCGTTATTCGCGCGTAAGATACAAAGAATTGTTTCAGAGACATAATAATATACCTTTGTACGAATTCCCAGAGGTCAACGACCCGGCAGATGCTGATAACAATGAATGATCGTGATGCGGTGTCCTTGGTTTTAAAGTGTACGTCGTATTATTAAAATAAAAGAAGTCTACAATTTATTTTGTTTACGGTGTTTTGTTGAAATTCAGATTTTTAATTATTTCTGGTTTTCTTCAACTCGTCCTAAATGGGCCATAGGCACTTGGGAGCCAGATGACGAACTAGCCAAAAAAAGATTGTGAGTGAGAGTGGATTACTTCTTATTCGGCATTTTTGGGGTTGGCTGTGGTATGGGATCAACTTCCAATGCAATAAGGGTCGATCTCCCCTATCAAATGATAGCCCCCCCCTGTCTACGAAGACGCGTGTGTTTTGTTCTCTTGTGTGCGAGTGAAACAAACGTATTAAAAGTAAACATATTGAAGTTTATTGTTAAATTGTGCATACCTACTTGCTTTTTTAGAGTTCCGTACCCAAAGGGTAAAATGGGACCCTATTACTTAAGACTACTTAAGTCTGTCCGTCCGTCCTTGATACTTAGATGTACAATTTCTGTTACCGCTGTAACAACAAATACTAATACAGACACACAACACAGACTAATACAACAGAATGAAATAAATATTTAAGGGAACTCCCCATACAACAGACATAATTTTTTTGCAATTTTTTTATAGATAAAGATACGGAACCCTTCGTGAGCGAGTCTGACTCGCACTTGGCCGGTGGGAAGGAGGTACGGTCAGCATCATAAATATACCCATCATTAATACGTTCCTTGTGGTACCAACGAATCGTTTATTATGCAGTATCATATCATAGTAATGGTATAAATACCAAATGGTATAAATTATTTCGTTATTGTAATTACAAATGTAATAAAGTGTTCCTCGACTTTTGATTTAAGTACTGACCGATCTAGGGAGACGGCAGGATCCCTTCTCCGTTCCGTAAAATTATGCAGTTCGAAAAGCCTACGCGTCGTTTTTGTAATTACATCAAAAACATATTGCAATATAAATAAAATTAAATGTGCTTGCTGTGATCTGTTGGTTCCATATTTCAAGTACGATCCTTTGTCTTTAAATTTAAACTTAATTGGTAATCAATACTAAGATTATCTTAAAGGCACACTCATTTAATTAATATACTATTAGAGAAAAATATGTGAGTATTATTTCTTATACTTGGCATGTTGCAAAAATTAAATATAGCTGAATTGAATCATGTCAATTTCTTGAATAATTTAAACTGAATTTTAAAATCATTTTACTGAATTCAAAGATAGGAACGTTACGAGGTCTTTGACCTGGCTGGCAGCGTCTGTAGCGCTTGAGGTGAAAATTTATAACTCGCCTTCCATGCCACTGCTAAATTGAATTAAACATATAATTTATACCCTTATCGGCGTCCGCTGCCAGATTCTTGGTGATTTGCCATTATTATTACTTATTATTTTGCTAAATCTTCCTGCCCTGTTCCCTCCCAGTCTATCTGAGGCGACGCAGTATATTTCCTCTTCCATTCATATCGGTCGGACGTCATCAAGTCATCCACTCCCTTGATTCATATCATCCATCACACCAGAAAGGTATGGCCACATAACCCACCAAGCTGGCCCAGTGCAGATGCAGCCAACTTCACTTCCCCTTCAAAGAACGGAGGAATCAAGGAACTCAAAATATGTAATATATATATAGTGAACGTTGCTTGGTTTACGAAATGTCGAACGCGCTAGCTAAGCCACTGCGGCTTTGAACTATTTAGCGGATTTAGCTTTGCGACTATTCGCTCTTTTTCTCTGTTCTGTGAGCTCAGCCAAGTGGAACCATCCATGTAATTTTAAAAACCTCTGCCTTAATCATTCAACACATTAATTAATATTTAAAAAGATGAAAAACATTACTCTAATCGGCGTTAGTTGACGAATCGTAACTAGTCTGATTCTCCCTACATTCTTCCAACGATAGGGAAGCGCGCTATGCTGTGCCGCAAATTATGGGGCTGGTGATGAGTTTATGATGAAGAAAGCAGTAATTATGGGTTTTCCAATGAACGCAGGGATCTCCAATATCGTACGTCCAAATGTACTCCTACTAACATGAATTTAATTTAACATGAATTAAGAGCCTAGATAAATAGAAAAAAAACCTACTTTTGAGACGACAAAATTTTTGAAAAATCCTTTCATGGTTACGGGGTCACGACATAACTGTTTGTATATTAATAAAACAATCATTCTATTTATTAAGTAGGTAACTATATTTAGCATAGTTTTTTGAGCATCAAACCTAGTACAGACATGGCACGACTGTCTTCTTCCACAAAATGACATATTGAAGAAAGCAATTACCAAACGAGCTTACCATCAAAACAACTGCCGGTGGCAGGCAAGCGTGACATTTTGACACCGATCGATGGACTGACACATACCTCCATTATTCCTTATCAGATTTTGTGTATCGAGGTCAAATTTATACATTATAGCCAGTCACAACATCGCTGGTTTACGCTAGTGTCAGTATTAGTAATGTATATGTCAAGGGGAGCAGATGATACGGCGGCGTTTTTAGTTGATAGGTCGGTGCTGAGCAGATGTTTGGCTTTGGAAACAAGTTATACATTATAATAATATTAATCAGGGTCTACATTTTAGCCTAATAACACGAAGAAGAAACTACAATTTAGATCATGACTGTATATTTTTTTTCCTTGGACTGTTGTTTTACACTTTCTGGCTTATATCTGTGAGCACAAATAACATTTTTTCGTACAGCTTCAAATACGAAAAACTAATTGAAGTTGAAATTTACATCGTTACAAACGCTTCAAACGTCTTCATTCCTCAACTAGCCAGCCATGTAACCTTTTTAAACACAAAATCACTGATTTAGATTACCATAAAATGTTGATTGGAAACTTACACATTCCATAAATCAATATCACATCTACATAAAAATCGTACTACTAAAATCGTACTTATAGCAATAATTAAGTACCTAATTAAATGTTTTCTTTAAAAACAATCTTACTTGCTTCGTTGTTTGCGTATCGCGTGTAATAATTATCCTCAAGTTTATAATAATTGTAAACCGTAATTAGTTTTACTAACGAAGAAACATAAAAATTACAACTTGCCATATAATTAAATCAGTGTAACCAAGCTATGGCATATAATTTTCTCCCCAGACACTTTTGTTCATGAATGTACAAATATTTCAAATAATACAATACATTTTACCTTTTTTTTTTCAAGCGGGATACTAAAGAAAAATATTCATGTGAACAACTGATCCCGCGGCATAAGTTTTGAGCGGGATCAGTTGACCAAAGCCTAATATTTTCGTTCTTTTAATCAAAAATCTCGAGTGTCCTTTCACTTGCTACGATCCTTACATACTTTTTCGCTTTATCCAATCTCATCATTGTCCTCACCACAGATATATCAATTTATATTAATCAATATATATATCAATATATAAATATATCAATTAATATATAAATTGAATATAACAATATATCAATTTATATTGATATATCTGTGGTCTTCACGTATGCCCGTCGGTTTCGGGTATAGACATTCAATTTGATTATGAAAGTTCTACCTGGGGCTTTCTCCATTCGCTTCAGCAACAGCCATACGAGCCCTCTTTCTTTTCTTTCCTTCATTTCTTTGAGTTAAGATAACATTTTGTTCTTAGTTTTCTCATGTGGGTATTCGACAAATGGAGCCCGTACAGCTACCAGAATAACCGAGAGAAGTACAAGGACGATGAGGAGAAGCGGGAGTTCACGCTGAAGGAATGCCTTTGGTTCTGCATGACGTCACTGACGCCGCAGGGCGGGGGGGAGGCGCCCAAAAACCTCTCCGGTAGACTGCTCGCGGCCACGTGGTGGCTCTTTGGGTAAGCAAGCATGCAATACGAGCACGGTAGCACTAGTAAGCTTCACTGTTGATAAAACTTGTCTAGTGTATAGTGGGGAAGGTGCCTCAACTTATGCTCCTTAACCCTTCATAAGGCAATGTATGCATTTTTTCATTGACTTTAAACCTTTTTACAAGACTTCTTCAAATTATGGTGCCAACTGTTTTAACAATGCACTATAAAGGGTTAGAGCGGGTACTCTGGTGAGTAAAAGGATTAGGTACCATATACCCAAATGAACAGGTGGGAACTTGACGAATGCAAAATTTATATTGAATTTATTCTCGATCGTACCAGTTTTAGGCAGTCCTTCCCCTGCACCTTGAAATGATTTACTTTTTCTTGATGTAGTTAAAAATTTCTAAATCCGCTTCGCTAACTCCTGGCAGCTGTTCTCTTTTACAAATACGGAGCTATCTCTAGGAAAATCTTTTCGACACATGTAAATTCCGTATTAAGACTGAGTAGGTAGTTTTTCTCTTTTGTATTCTATACACTGAAGTAGGACAGACGGTTTGGTCGAAAAGGATTTCGTATTTGGAACAACCACACATGAGTACACAAGCCTAAACATAATACGAGTTGATACTAGCCGGTCCCCCTTGTGTTATTCCAGTCGCATAAAGGGGAAAAGCAGTGACAGTATATTTAGTCAATTTAGGATCAATTCGTTCGGTGTACTCTTATCTTAGCTCACATGGCAACTTAAGTTGGTGAAAATAAAATTGTGGTAATTGTCAACATTGAACAATATTATTAGTTATTCGATTTTAATTTTAACATTATATAAATGTTAGAAAAATTAGTACAAAGATTTTGGTGGTTAGAAAAAGAATTTCGAAAAATTATGATTTCGAAATCGGGAATTTCTAACCACCAAAATCTTTGTACTAATTTTTCTAACATTTATATAATGTTAAAATTAAAATCGAATAGTTTATAAAGCAAACCCAAGCTTAACCGAACGCACGGTATTTGTAAAAATATCTTTTTTGGAATGTTTGAAATTTATTTCTACATTGCGAGGGTACCCGTTGGCTTACAACGTGAAGTGTAAAAGTTAGAAGAATGTCGGCAAGTTAATTAGTGTCTGGGTGGCCGAGCGGTCAGGCACCTGCCCGGATAGCAGCGGACGCGCGTTCGATTCCCGCCTCAAGATCATAATTTTTCTAAATTCTTTTTCTAACCACCAAAATCTTTGTAATATTATTAGTTCTTCTTTCTCTTTATGTCAGTTTGGTTTTGGACTACGTACCTATCTAATACGTCTTTTTCACTTCTCATGCTCTGAAAGTGCTTATTTGTGCAGGATATAGGCTGCACAAAATCGATTTTTGTGCTCTAGAGCATTAACGTATCTACTCATAAATGTGTCTCTATTAAGGCAAAGAAAGTGAGCCATGCAACCAAACACAATAAGAAATTCAGAGATAGAATTTGTTATTTTATTATTTACTTAAATTTATTTGCCTAATGCGTTTTTAAAGACATAATTTTAATTTAAGTAGGTACGGTAGGTTATTAAATTAACTTAAGAAAATTATTATTTCAAAATTAATTTAATACTTGGCTGTATAGGTCTGCAGCCCAAGCCTAATACCAATGGGAAAAACAATTTCCTTCAGTATTCAAAATTGTACTAATTTTAGTTTGAATTTTATGAAATGTTATGATAAACTACTGTATTATTTCCTCGCAATCGAAGTGAAAAGCAGAGTTTCTACCTCGTTCACAAAACCATTTTTATCCTCGACATTACTATCAGCCCTCGCCTTCGGCTCGGGCTGCTAAAAGTCTCGGACAAAAATGATTCGTTTTGTGCACTTGATGGAAAATCTACTATTAATACCACAAATTTTCCTTATTCATCTAAATATAGTCATAATTTACCTACACTTATTTTAAATTTGCATATTAACCTGCCAGTAAGGTCTATAGTTTCGACATTGTAGCAACTAGTCATTAATAAAAGAAAAGCTATTCTTTAATGGGCTTTAATCTTACTATGCTATCTGCGCGATACTCTATCGCAACATGGCATACCATCCATCTACTGTAATTGCTAGATGTGGTGGTATCAGAATACTGTGTTCTAAAGAGTAAACAATAAATATGCACAAATTTCTGTTCTGAGAGGAGCGCAGTGGCATAGGGCGCTTGACCTGCGATTGCGTAAACTAAGCAATATTTGCTAAGGCCGGTCATTGGATGGGTGACCTAAAATTTATTATCTCGAGTTCCTCCGTGCTTCGGAAGGCACGTTAAGCCGGTGGTCCCGGCTGCATCTGCAGTCGTTAATATACCCACCAACCCGCACTGGGCCTGCGTGGTGGGTTATGGCCCAATCTCCCTATATTCTTCCATCCATAGAGAAGGCCCGTGCCTCAGCAGTGGGGACATTAAAGGGCTGGTGATGATGATTACATTTCTGTTACTTATCAATTTAATAACAACGAATGCCTTATCTTGTTTATCTCACAGAGGAATTAAAGATGTTTTGGGGTTTATATTTTATGTTTATGGTGGACTTTTCTGCCCGCTACGCGTACGGAAAATCCCACTTCCTGGTCATGGGGTGACATAAAACTATGATCTTACCTCGGGCGATAAAAAAGAAGGCCTCAGATCACATATTCATCAATTAAGTCAATTACCTACTTTGTTTTATCGCCCTTGGTATTAATCTACTATTTATTTCTAATAATATGGCCCTTTTCAGTTTCATCATCATAGCCTCTTACACCGCCAACCTGGCTGCGTTCCTCACCGTCTCCCGGCTGGACACTCCGATAGAGTCCCTGGACGATCTCTCGAAGCAGTACAAGATCCAGTATGCTCCACTCAACGGCTCTGCGGCTATGACGTACTTCGAGAGAATGGCTCACATCGAAGTCAGGTTTTACGAGTAAGTTCTTGCTACATTCATACATGTTCATATGTCACGCCTTTATCCCACAGGGGTAGGCAAGGCAGAGATCAGTTCTTTCCACTTGCTACGATCGTAAGTTCTTCCTGTCGTAATAAATTGAGGTCCATTGACGCAATATTGCATGACATCATGATTTTTACCGCCTTCGTGGGCTAGTGGTTCGCCCATCGGAAATAAGATCACGAGGTCTCGGGTTCGATCCCCTAGCCCCCGTAGCACGGGATGTGGAGAAAATCTCTGGAAGCAACTTGGGTTGTGATGTATCAAACTCATGAACAGGTGAAGACAGATCGAAATGTTATTTCAATTCAAAACAAGAATGTTTGAACAAAATTTAATCGAATCACGATACAACATCCGATGCTAAGATCAGAGTTCAGTAAATATTTTGGATTGGTTGCTTCTAAATATTCATCAACACGTGTTAATTACGCCTAATTACATTATTACCGATTGTTCTAGAAATTGGTTCTAGAAAATTAAAAAAAAATAATTATTGATCTTGGAATTGGCAAATTGGATTAAGAATCCAATTTGCCAATTTCTAGAACAATAATTGCTTACTTTTTTATATTCCACAGCAAACACTCAAATGTTTTCTTTAAACATCAACTCCGCGAATACTTTGTAAAAACCTTGACAAAGTGTAACTAAAAGTAAATGTTAAGTCTTTATGCAAATAAAACTTGCGTTTCTTATTGTTATCGGTCACTGACCCTTAATATTTTGACAATGAATTATAACGTCTCCGATATGATTTATTTATTGTGTAACTGGCGGGGCATATTATGACGATAAACTTGAAGCATTATGAATCGTTGTTCTTACTAATAGTGTTCTAATTTTTGCTACATTCTAATCTATATTTACTAATCTTTTCTGTAAATCCATCTTTTCTAAACCTTTATACGGTCCCAGAAAAGTTTTGTAATGCGAATGCGAACCACATCCGAACTTCGTTCATGAAATTCGAATTCGGAATATTAAAGCGTTGTATGTGGAAGCGAACTTTATTAACTAAATTGTACACAGTATCATTCAAAAGCCAAAAACGTCGCATCTAAACGTCTTTTGGAGGAATGAGCGAGAATTCTCCAGAAGACGCGCGAAGTTTTTGGCTAGCAGTCTATCTAGTTTGTAGTACTTTTAGCGTGTTTGTAAAACACATGATACTGTGTACAATTTTGTTAAAAGGTTCGCTTCCATTACTTTCCGCCGCAGTCTAATCTGAGCCTAGCTAAAGGCGGCATTAACGTCCCTCAGAATCTGGAAAGAGATGAGCCTGAACGACAGCCTGAGCGACGTGGAGCGCGCCAAGCTAGCGGTATGGGACTACCCGGTGAGCGACAAGTACAGCAAGATGTGGCAGGCCATGAAGGAGGCGGGGCTTCCCAACACGGCGGAGGAAGCCCTGGCAAGAGTGCGGGCCTCCAAGAGCTCGAGTGAGGGCTTCGCGTGGCTGGGCGACGCCACGGATGTGCGCTACCACGTGCTCACGAGCTGCGACCTGCAGATGGTGGGCGACGAGTTCTCCCGGAAGCCCTACGCCATCGCCGTGCAGCAGGGCTCGCCGCTGAAGGACCAGTTTAACAATGCGTGAGTGGCGCGAGAGAGCTTGGCTCGCCATCACCGGCCCTTGGCATGGTCTGCCCTGTGGATGGATGAGTGTAGGGTTGCTGCTCAAGGACCAGTTCAATGACGTGTATGAGCATCATCTTCAATCATCATCATCTTTCCATATGGATGGACGAATTTTGGGTAGCCATAGTTCAATAACGCAAGAATGTCTGGCTCATCATCACCAGCCCTTTGGCACGGGGCACCGCCGGCCTTCCCTAATGGATGGAGGAATAAAGAGAGAATGAGCCATAATCCACTACGCTGGCCCAGTGCAGATTTTTAGGTATTTCTTTTTTTTAAGGGAGGTCTTAACTTAAGACAACCCGACCAACAGTTTAGGTGTTTAAAAAACTTAACAGCATCTGCCAGATTTTTTTGGGGTACGACCGACCAATCCGACCATCGGTCGACATAACATGAAGATCGGCGGGGTTATTATGTGAGCCGATTGCAATTGATTTCGACTACCCGTCACTTTCACTTATTGAGAATAAGAGTAATGTGTGAGAGTAACATACGACGACTAAAGCAATTGCAATCGGCTTACAAGATCGGGATTCAGATGATGATGAGTTCCGTTGAAGCAGCTATTATACCTACTCCCGAACCAAACCAGAAAGTATCCTAAATTAAACATCATAGTTTATCAACATTTCAATTAACGAACCATTCCATTGTCTAGTTCAAATTGTGCACCAATGTAGCCATCTGCGTACCGAGCCTCGGTGGTAAATATTTTATGTAAATCGACGTAAAGGTGACCGCGCTGACATTTGAGACAACAGCGAATAAATTGACTATAATCATGTCATGTGATCCACACACTGTCCTGGCTGGCGTGAATATTGTATGCGGCCTATGAGTGGTGTGCTTCCAGACTTCAAAGAGTTTTAGGGTCTACTGAATTATGTAACAGCCGTTGAAAAGGTCTCGTGTGTAATTTTTAGCTTTCTGGAAGGTAAACGTTGAGGAGCGAATGTTATTGTTTCAGTTAAAACTGTTTGCAGTAATAATTTGAAATGGTTGACATTTAAATAAACTAAAGAGAATATTTTATGTAAGAATTACATGTTTATTTTGAGGTAGAAGACCAACAGATCCACATTTAGGTGTTTACACACTAGATGAAAATTGCTGATTTGTTTTGTCGATTCCAGACATGATAAAAAACTTTGGATCTGTCTGTGTGGCAACGCTTACGTTACGTTGTTACACCAACTCAAATTTGTAAATAATGATAATAATTTCCTACAGAATTCTGCAACTCCTGAATAAACGCAAGCTGGAGAAGTTGAAAGAGAACTGGTGGACCAACAATCCCAAAGCCAAGAAGTGCGAGAAACAAGATGATCAGGTATACTTTTCCGTTTTTCCGCCTTTATGTAACAAAAATGGCTATATTGTTGGTTTGTGTGCTGTTGAGGTTGGAGCGAGGGGTATACCAGCTAAATCCTTTTAATACAATAACATAAGACCTTGACCTTGTCTTGTCGAAACTGTAAGTTCTAAACTGAAGCGTGTGTCTAAGGCGGCTCTCGTGGAATCTTACCAAATATGGCAGAGAGAGAATTTGGGCTGGTGAAAGTGTGTGTTGCCATGTTATAAAGGGATTTCGTAAGCCCGTTTTGGGGCCCAAATCCCTAACTGCTGCCAATGACTTCTCCCTCTGCCACACTATTGAATCCATGTAATGCTAAGAGTTTTTGTCTCTAGATTTTGGTATCTGTTTATAATGAATATTGATGAATGAACATGCCGTATCAGTGATATTTATTGAGGTTGAACATAAGTTATTCAGCTCTCGTGTTTCCTCCTTATTTCACTAACAACGTTTCACGTTCCCCGTTCGTCCGCAGTCCGACGGCATCTCCATCCAGAACATCGGCGGTGTGTTCATCGTGATCTTCATGGGCATCGGCCTCGCGTGCGTCACCCTCGGCGTGGAGTACTGGTGGTACAAGATACGGAGGAGGTCCACCATTGGTGACGTCACGCAGGTCTCTTTCAACTTTCCAGTATCACCCTTTAAGAAAAGTCAAGAGAAAGAATTCGTAGGAAAACTGAAAATGATAAAATCGCTAGAACGCACGATCAACGGCACTCCAGAGTATCCAAAACTGTCAAATTCCTTAATCGATTGTTAACTTACACTTGTTTATAGTGAAGCACAAAGTCGATTGAGTAAATTTGACATTCAGTGGTAGCTCGACGTGCTGTTGACTGTAAAACAATTATTATGCAGAGTGCGCAAGAGTGTAGCGTCCAAACAGATTTCGATTTTAAATATTTTACAAAGAAAACAAGATTGGTCAGTTTCTTTGACTTACCCCCGAATACGGAAGCGCTACTCAAATTTTAAGCACTGCAAGTTAAGTGGATAATACCTGTCAGAATATGTATGGAAACACCTCAATTTTGACAATACTTAAATTTAAGCAGAACTCAGACTTTGAAGAGCATCTGTATTCGGTCAGTCGGATTAAGTTCGTTATAAATAATTACGGCAGCTGTGTTCAAACAAATTCTATAAGTCCTGGATTTGTCCATTCGACAGTTTTCGAAGTAGGTAACGATAGTTGGACAACTTTTAAAAGTAAACTTTTCTAGGTGGACCCGGCGAAGACGTCCAGAAACAACACCGATCTCAAACAAGAGGGGTTCACGTTCAGACCCCGCAACCTAGGCCTCAGTCTTGGCAACTTGAAACCTAAGTTCTAAATGGAGGATCTTCTCAGGCTGTGAGAAGAATTATGGGGATTGAGATGATAAGAAAAACTTCTGACACCGAGATAACAATGTTTTCAGATCGTCCCAATTCTCTGGCATCTTCAAAATGAATTGAAGCCATATTTTTCATGTGTTCAATGTCAAGTGAATAAACTTTCAGAGATCGCGGCGATCGATTCCACTCGTGCGTAGTTTGCTGTTATTTCGGAATCGGACGCTGCGATCTAGCGTAGTGGTTATTCTGCTCCAAATTGTTTGAATGCAAGTGTGTACAAAATAAACACGTGTTGCACGCAGTCTGGTTTATTCTTTAAGTTTCGTCCATTTGACCGTAAATGAAAGCAATAGCTAGTGTCAAAAATAAAATTTAAATGATGCATGGAAATGCAGTTATAGTCCTCTTCTATTACAGTCATTGCGATTTGATGGTGCATTTTGTTATACTCTATCATTTAGAAGTACGATTAGATCAAGAAAGAGGATTTTCAGTATGACGCATGTATTTTCAGACCCAAACTCACGTATAAATGTTCCAACTTTTAACACATTCAATAGAAACGAAATTCGTGTATAACACAAGGTTCATACAGGCATTTACACGGGGCTAATATTTAGAAAATATTACATAAGTACATTGTAATTTCAGAAATCAAAGACTTTAGTTGTTCGAAAATACTTTTATTTATCTACAATAACTTAGCTTTACTTCTTATATAACGTATAATCGCACGATCGGATCTTTCGTAACGCTCTCAACTTAACAATGTACAATAATTTAAATCGTATTCTGGCGCTATGGTCAGCCGAGCATTGAGCCTCAACACAAACTTACGAACCAATCTTAAGTTCAGAAGAGATATACTGACGTTGTCGCCGGCAAGAAACTTCAATCGCTTAACCTACAATATTTACAATAATCTTTAGTTTTATTCAAGATGACCTTGAAATCGTATAAATGCTAACTCGTGTTTTAAATTTTCTTATGGGACTCTCGCAAAGTAAAGATAATTTTCTGGAGGTAGTTTTCCTACTATGTCACGTTTACTGCAGGAGGTTGATAAAAACAAAAATCTAAGGACAGATCCCAGGCACTGCCTGTTCAACCCTGATAAAACCTTTACATAATATTATGCAACATAATTAATAAAAGAAATAACTAACACGCTTAACACCACCCATGCTCACTTAGTCATGATATCAAAAATATTAAATTATAAAATTTACTTAAGAATTTCAATACAATTTTGCTCTTCTTACCGAACGATTTGTATGGCGGCAAAAAGTTAACGATTTCGTTTTTTAATAACACCGTAGTATTAGTGACTCTGTTAGCATTGGTAGTATTCAGGGTGTCAGTTATTTCTGCTCATGACGCATACTAATGGGTTTCAATATTCTATCAGCAGTTAAAGGCTTACTAAAGTTTAGTTGCCTGGCACTTTTTGTTAAATTACGATAAATATCAGAAGTTGCTATGCAACTAAACTGTGGTACGTCTATGAATAGAATATTGAAACGGGCCTTATGGGCGGTTTCGAGACGGTCAATCAGCTTGAGTCAATCCCGTTCATTTTCTGTGTTTCAATTCTGTTGCTAGGTCAAACAGATCTTTTTTTTACGTCTGATTAATCTTTTTGACCCAACAACAGAATTAAAACACAGAAAATGAACGGGATTGACTCAACTGATTGACCGTCTCGGAAGCTTTATGGGCCGTTTTTATTAATGCATAGAACTCAATCTATTTTTAAAAATTGTTACTAATGGTTAAATATAAGACTGATACTAATGGTTATTAGTAACAATTTTTAACAATTGGTTGAGTTAACTATGCATCAAAAAAACAGCCCTAAATCTATATACATCGGCCAGTGCTACAACTCTATCGCTTTCCCCTGCCCGCTGAGGCTGCTCGCGTTCTTGTTGCTGAGCTCTAGCTCGAGCCTCAACCCATCCAACTCTGCCTCCAACGTCCTCGTCCGCTTGAACATCTGCACGTAGTTCAGCTGCAGCTGCTTCTGATAGCGGAGCACCTTGTCTTTCTCCTCGGCCCATCTCCTCCTCTCGCTAGCGAAGCGCCTCTCCCCGGCCTCCAGTTGCCCCCTCAAGCGGTCCAGCTCCCCGCACGCGTCCGGAAGCTCCCCATTCAGACGCTGCACCTCGGCGTCCTCGAGCGCGCTGTCGCGGGGGCTCCAGTGGTACTCGCTGCCCTTGCACCCCTCGTAGATGCCCCTGGCACTCCTCCCGCACTCGACGCCCTCGTACCCGCTCAACGACACATCCGACAGCTCCTGCCTCAGCTCCTTCAATTCCGCCTTGAGCCTGTCCACCTCAGTCTCGTTGGCCCCCCTGGCATCGGCCAAGGCGGCCGCGCTTTGCGCCAGCTCCCCCGTTAGCCGGTCCACCTCCGCCTGGAGACGGGTCGCGGTCCTCTCTCTCTCCTCCGACTCCGCTCGCAGTCGCATGATCTCCTTCTCCTTTTTATCCAAGGCTTCTCTCAGTTGGCGGCAGTCGGCTTTCAAGGTCAGGTACTCGCGCCCCTTTGCCGTCTGTTCGTTCTGGAATTGGCAGAGAAGTACAATGTTAACACGCAACCTAGAATATACAAGAACACAGTTGCAAACCAAAAAAGAAACGACTGATCTAATGGGCTTCCGAGACCGGTCAATCAGCTTGAGTCAATCATTTTCTGCGTGTTTTAGCTCTGTTGCTAGGTCAAACAAATCAACCAGACAAAAAAGATCTGTTTGACCTAGCAACAGAACTGAAACACGCAGAAAATGAACGAGATTGACTTAAGCTGATGGACTGTTTCGGAAGCCCATAAGACATTTCGTTCTCTGGCATGATTATGATTTCGTGTTGACTGTTGTCTGTACGAAATATTAGGCAGGGCGCTGTATGATATTTTCACATCCGTCTGATTCACTGAGGTGATGCAAAGTTAAATCTGTCGGTTGCGCCTCTGCCGACGCGAAACGGCACCAACGTTACTCATTACATTGCTCAGTATCATTCGGACCTTCAATCCCTCACGGCGACTATTTATAAAGGTGCACAATTTACATTGACCCACTAGAGACCGGTAACATTATAATAGGTAGGTACCTAACATGTCTGTTCCTCTTTTTGAGCGTACCACGGTACCAGTAGCGTCATCTAGTGGCAGCTACCAGCACGAATTTGTCGGTTCGCTAATTGAATAAGCAGGCAGTCATGTTATCGTGCTGACAGATGTCGCTAGGAGGCTTCATTTTTTAAAAGTTATATTCTTTGAGGCCATGTGGCGACGGCTAGAACTTATACCTACTGAAATATTGTCACGACACCAATAAATCTCTCCCGCGGGTGTCTTTCAAAGCGACTACTGGTTAAAACAGAGTGAGTGTTCTTGTGATACCTAAGTACCGCTCAGGAATATACTGCGATTGCGTTGGTCAACACCAATACTACACCTCTGCCAATTCTTCGTAGATAATTAAAGCGACGACGAGCAATTCATGATATAGGTGGTGGATGTCAAAGTAATGCAGCAGTGGCTACCTGCGCGTCCCGCAGCTGCGTCTT
>OZ008349.1:387901-486939 GCA_963931975.1 Cataclysta lemnata
CGCCCTGCCGCTCCCGCTCCCGCTCCCGCTCCCGCTCCCGCTCGCCCGCCGCCAGCGGCAGGGCGCGCGTCGCCCGCACGGGGCGGATCCGCTCCGTGGACCGGCAGCGGCCGCTCTCGTACGCGCTGTTGACGGTCAAAGTCGAAATTGATTTATTCATTTAAGCCCGACTAATGGCCATTTATTTATATATGCCCGCCTAGCATGGCCATCGAAACACGATACGATATAGCCCACAGATATATCAATATAGCCGCTTATCGCGTTGAACTGACAAAAAGCATTGGATTTTGACAGTTCAAAGCGATAAATAGCTATATCTCTATCATATAGTCTTATTCAAATTAGGCAAGACAGTGTTAAAATCCAAAGATTTTTGACAGTTCAACGTGATAAAAGACTATATCATATCGTGTTTCGGTGGTCATGTTAAACGGGTTGGTATGATTTGATTACAATCACAATATCGTCAGAACGCTAGATATCGAAAACCCGTATGTCCAAGGGACGACAGGGGGAGTGCGCAGCATGCCTCAGTCTATAACGATAGGTCTCCGCAACCCACTCACGCCCCATAATTAATACATTACACCTATTCGCAACAAAGCGCTGACCCCGACGCTGGTCGTTCGGTTTAGTATGGGGGACATGGACAAAATCTCTCTCTACCACTTGACAATGCTCTGTCTCAGGATATAATGGGAGTTATAGCGAGGGGAATCTTGTTCCCCGAGAAGATATTCTCCTCGTCCCGCGCTACGGGGACTGAAGAATCAAATAACCTTCTGCGGTAAATGTAAGAATATGGCCAACAAGCCCAAAAAGACTATAAAATAATGAATTAAATTGACGAATTTCAATCTTTTTCTCGCCGCCAGAACTCCGAAAGAAGAGGGCCAAAGAGTGTACATATTAACGAGCTCTCTACGAGTAACGGTGTTTAAATAGGAAGCAATCAGTCTTCATTCAGATTATTCGATTGGCCATTGTCTCCCGGCACCGCACCGGTCGGTAGCTAAGAGTTAACGATAGACAGTTACAAACTGTGGTTTGAACAAACCGTTCGCGGACTCAAAATATCATGTCGGTTGCATAAACTATTGTTGTTTGTTGACAACTACTGATGGACCTTATGGTATTCTAATAAGGTTTATTATGGTCAAAGCAGACCGCGTTTGTGAACTCTAATACCTATACAAAATACTTTAGCATAGTTTTTCTGAAATTAACTTGGTTTTTTCTCCGAGTATTTCTGAGTGAGATATACGGACCCTAGCACAATAATTGGTCAAATGTGGGTGTTAATAAACCTCTACCTACCTATATAATACCTCTGCAGGACAAATACGGGCGATTTATGTACATAAATGCATGTAGGTATGTTTAAATTATGCCGAGATGTGAAATTTTAAAAACTAATCAGATAGGTAATAGCAATTCTTCAATAAATCTAAGTCATAATCAATTGTAACAGAATTACCAAAATATCTAAATCTTTTAAAAATAAATTCATCTCGATATCTGGTTAGTGTCGTCAATGTCTTGAAAACGCCACTAACCCATAGTCATGATGGTCCCTCTCCAATTCGGAGACGCCAGAGTCCGCAGGCGAGGGCGCCGGCGCCGGCTCTTTGCAGTCTCCGCCGCTCACCACGGAATTTGACTTGGTTCTGTAATTAAAACATAACAAAAACATTAATTACAAACATAAACTTCTATGAACATAACGCTTCTATTAAATAAAAAAGAGAGACAACTCAAAATTATATATAATCGATATCTTTATTGCAAAACCATAATGAGGTGGTCTTATTATCATGATTATTCATGATGTTAGAATCAATATTAACAAATCATTGATTCAGTATACAGAGAAGATAAAAGAGAATCATTGATATTTGGCTTGGTATGGACATGTTATGAGAAGAAACGAAATGCATGTGGATAAAAGAGCGATGAACATGAATGGTGGGATGAAGAAAAAGGAAGGAGAAAGAGGAAGACCGCAGAAGAGATGGATAGATTGACAAATGGCAAGAATAGGAATGGAGTGATATGGGAGATGACAGCTAACAGGAGGAGTGAATGGAAGAAAAAAACACTGAGCGGACAGTAGACTTTACTCCTATTAATGAAGAATATATCATCAAGTTAAAATAACATTTGATTAATATCTTCACTAGTAGGTATTACTCTTTCAACCTTGCTTCCACTATTCGTCCTGATATTTCACACAATATAAATAAAGGTATTGAATAAGGTTTTGATTAAAACGTTAATGTTGTCTGAAGACAAAACCAGACGTTCTTAGATAAACAAATTATTTGGATGTAAATTACTTTCTAAATAACGAAAAGTACAACATTGTGGGATATTTCAAAGCGAATTTATCTGGGAGGTTATCCATCTATTAAAATTACGGCAAAAGACGCCTGATTACCGCGGTAACGATCGCACCGCAAAAGAAACTCATTTCAAGTTCCGCTTGAATATTGTTTAACGGCTATGAAATAAAAGAAGCGCTAATGAAATATTTTCGCAATAATAATACACAGAATAAAATATTGCGCAATGTTTCTAACTAAAATATATTTTAATTGCGGAATGCCTGAACGGTTGTAGTGGTGTGCAGATTGCAGATTACAACAGTGAGTGCGGTGGGCCATCGACGGGCAGTCACGTTGCGCAGGCGCCGTTACGTCTCATTGTGTAGCGAAGAGACCACAAAATGCGGTAATGACAAATAAATCAAAAGCAGACCATTTTTAATGGGTACTTATCTCATAACATTTTTCATTTTAGGTACCCACCATTAAGTTTCAATTAGGCCGTGTGGTGACAGCAGAGTAAGTAGTAAGCAGCTCTTATGCCACATTTCGCCAATTATGTTAGGTTCATTGTCATTACAGCAATTTGTAGTTTCGCTATCGAGTTCCTCTTACAGTATTCTCAGTACCCTTATCAATGTTTAAATCAGTCTATACAAGAAGCTGGACGTCCGTCACGCCGTCATGGCAGTAACACCAAATCCGACAACTTACGGCGGTTTATTCAAATCCGCAATCGCCTTAAAACGGTAAGGGACGTTCGAAATTGTTTTATCTCCATGTTTACTGCCGACGTTTTTATTCCGGAGATATTTCGGAAAGTACGCGTTTGCACTGTGTTTTGCTCAACCGAGAGCTCACAACACTTTATTTATTTTGAACCTTTCTATATTTAAAATTTTCTCTGGATTATATGATACCTTTACTTCTACCGGGTATCTGTCAAACGCGACAAATATACATATCGGGGAATGGGAATCACCTTCCCTTGTGTAATATAATTATTTAGCTATGCCAGACATGGACAACATTTTTAATTTTGAATTTTAAGATAATAATCTACTCGTGATTGACACGGGTTTCGTTAATATAACAAACCTCGTATACATTTTTCTTTGCACTTCATAGTTATTGCAAAATAATCTAGTATAAAAATGTGTACCGTATCTGTTTGTAATATTTAATAGAGGTACATAGTATGTAGGTATCCATATCCATACCTATTATATCTGTCAAGTCGGATAGACAGGAGAAATTTACGAAGGGAGTAACCCTCCCCATACCGAGCCAGAACAATAGTTTGAATTAATGGTCCTAATTAAAAGTAATTAATTGAGCGACCTTTAGCTCACGACCTTTGTTAAAGCTGGTAATAAAAAATCTACAAACGCACGTGACGTGACATTTACCCGATATATTTTTTTATTAAAACGCGAATCAACCAAATGGTAGCAATTGATGATATCGTATAAGTTTTTATTAAAAATCAACTTTCACAGCAGACCAAAATACAATTTTTAAAAACCCAACCCCTGCCCCCATTTAACATCCCGTGGGTGTCGTTAGAGACGACAGAGGGAATTTAGTGACTGATCGGTTTTCCTTCAACATATACCAGAAACCTGACAGACAACAGAATTCCCTAGTAAGTTAGACGACGTTCATGAAGAATATAGGAAGGAAGTGCCATAACCCACCACGCTGGACAAGTGCGAATTGGTGGGTATTAACGATTGCAGACACAACCGGGACCAACGGCTTAACGTGCCTTCCGAAGCATGGAACAACACGAGATAATATATTTTTGGTCACCCATCATATGACCAATTTTAGCGAAAATTGCTCAGGTTATGCAATCACAGTCCGAGCGCGCTAAGCCACTGCGCTATCGAGCTCCTCTTACATATAAGATAGTCTGTTAATATGGTTTATACAATATGTATCATATGGCTTTTTATTAAATCAATCGAAAATAATGCTATGTGATTGGCGTCTTCACAAAGTTAGTTTGAGACAAAACTAACAAATCTCGCGCGACATGAAGGCCTGCACAGTTACGCATAAACATTACCAACAACGTCATAGTCCAATAAAGGAATTAATGGCGAAAAACCACAGCAAAAACTTACAGTAGCCCTACGTTGTAGCACTCGTCTCGGTCCAAAGAGTGTCTTGGTCCGGCGGCGGACCGTGGCGGAGGCTGCCGCTGACGGCCCACATTCGACACCGTCCACCTTGTGACTCATCGATGACTCATGAATCCCGGTACCCGGGAATCCCACAGATGCGCACTTCTCGATTTTCCCGGCTACCGGGACAGCCACAGACGAGAGGATAAGTCACCGTCAAAATGTATTCAGAAACCGGACATTTTTCTTCCTGCCCTGTTCCCAGTTTAGGGGTCGGCGCAGTATGTTTTTTTCTTCCATTGACAAGGGCGTCATCAAGCCATCCACTCCCTTTTAATTCATATCATCCATCACACCGGAAAGGTGCTAGTATTGAATGAATGTATAGAAAAAAGGCGGAACCGGCCATGTCGGCAGACCGATGAACGGAGAGAGTGATTGGGAGGACAACATTCCAATCCATACTGCTCAATGTTTTGGCTTAGGTTTTACAGCTGGCCGTCTGCCTGACACCAACTCTCTTTGGGTATGCTGTTGTTGGTCACTTGATCTTAACCACTCGGGTGCCCCGAAGTGTATTTCAGTATATGGCTAGATGATTAAGGAGAAAAGCTGCTGCACGTAACCTAAGTCGTCTTGTACGACACCCGCGGGAGAAATGTGGTGGTGACAATTTGTATTATGCTCTGCCGTCAACGATTTTTTTCTCTGGTCAGGTGAAATTCTCAAAGAAATGGATTGTTGTAAATTACAGTAGGTAATTAGTTTATGTAATAAATTAATTAAAATTAGAGCGACCTCAATGATTACGACGTGTGTGAGCAATGAATAGCGCTTTCGAAAGTTAGTTCAGCGCGTTACGGTCAAAAATCATCACATTGTTATTACTTATGCATTAAAATTGTTAGGGTAATGGATTCTTCATTTTCTTGCATTAGAATTGCAAAACGTTCTGACCTTGTTACCATAGCGTAACGACAAAATTAAAACAATTTGACGTTGCTTTACAAACTACGGACGAAACACAATGGAAGTGGCGGAAATGTTATTTGGAACGGCACGAAAATTTGAAGATTGCTGATTTTTTATTTCAATTATTTGAGTTTTGTTTTATTTGCACATAGTTTCATGTGAAATACTTTCTTTGGGCTTGCTTCGCACAACATTGAAAAAAAACTAGCAACGGTAACCAGTTGTTTTTGGTTATTAAGTATTAGAACTTCAAGGGCCGTGTGGTGACGGCAGAGTAGAATACAATTGTCACCACCCCAAATCTCTCCCGTGGGTGTCGTACAAGGCGACTAAGGATAAATCAGTGATGAGGAATGGGCAGCAGCGTTCCTCTTATACCTACCACCTAGCAAAGTACTGCGACTTTTGTGCCCGATAAATGGCAATAGGCTCGCCACCTATTACATGGGACCTAACATAATTGGCGAAACGTATGTATGTGTGTATGTAGAACTTCAATCCAGTACCGTGTGGTGACGGCAGAGCAGAATACAATTGTCACCTCCCCCAATCTCTCCTGCGGGTATCGTACAAGGCGAGTAAGGGTAATAACAGCAATATACTGCGATACATGGCAATAGGCTCGCCACCTATTACATGGGCCCTAAAATAATCGTCAAAAATGTTGAATGGTGTTAATACCCTTCTGCCTAACAGTTCGGGGATAAAAGGGTGTGATTTATGTTAAGTCAATCCATTTTGACGCGATTCGTAGCATAAAATTTTGATAAAGTTTCAAAACATTCGCTTAGGTAGACATTTAGACTATAATTGGGAACATTTTTACGTCATCGTGTATACTATGCCTAATGTATACATTCTCGACGTCAGACGTCTGCAGTCATGCAGCGAAAACGAGGAAGTGAATGCCGTATTTCACTTCTCATTTCACTACTTGTTAGCCCAGATAGTCCGATTTGGCATTGCAACCAACTGGCTCAGTCCGATGTTTGATGTAATGTAATGTATGTTCGATTCAATGTTCACATGGTCCGTTCCGTCTCTTTTCCATATATTCAATCATTACGAGCACTTTTCCGGTGTGATGGATGATATAAATCAAAAGGAAGTGGATCTGTGGATAGCTTGATGAAGTCTGACCGATAAGAATGGAAGAGGAAACATACTGCGCCGACCCCAGATAGCCTGGGAATAGGGCAGGTAGAAGAAGATTCAATGTTCAAGATCCAACTCCTCTATAGTAGGAAGTGATCGCGAAAATTCTAAGAAAAGGAGCTATAGGTATTTGAGACCTATTGGTTATTGTTTTATATTACACTATCTAACTTACGGGCATAGATGGTAAATAGTGCCTTTACTAGATTTTTTGCTTGGATTTGTAGAGTTGCTTGGATATTGTGGGCTATTTATAGTATCATTAGGCGATGATTAGCATAAAATTTGTATTTATTTAACAACCTTAGAGCGATATTTTTTCCATCATGTTGAAGTTATGGTTTATATGCCAAGAAACGTACGTTAGAGATGACAAGATATTATAGCTGCATACCTTAGGAACTCTGATAGGGATCATACTAACCATAATAATCGCAAGTGATATGGATTCGACAATGAAAGAAATCAAGTAAATACCTTCACTATGAATGTCTACCCAAGAACCGTTTCAAGATCTTGCCGTCACGGCTCAGTTGTCGTCACTGTTATTTAACATGATCATAAACCGTGCAGTCAGTCAAACTAACCATAACATGAATACAAGCATTTGGAAAATAATCATTTTGTGTCTTGGCGACTCTGTTTAAGTGTTTACCTGCTATTTGTTTTGGAAATAATCAAAAGTTAAAATGTATTATTGATTGAGTGTCAGTGCTTATTTCGCCGGCACACAGTTCAAATTCGCTTGTTTTACAGTCATAATTGTGTTAGAGAGTAGATTTAAATGAGATGCGTACACGCAGCGGCGCGTGGATCCTGTGCTCATCTCTTTGCAACATCCTATTGTTGGTCTTGTGAAGGCCGTGTTAATATATACTATAACTACTCAGTATATGTTGTTTGTATTATACTTTGGGCTTTGGTTTAAAAATATCGAAGAAGAATTTACTATAATTATGTAATAGGAATCGACAGCAAAATGGAGCAACTATAGAAGACGTGTATACGCTTTTAAACATTGGTTATTGTGAGAATTTGTAGTATTTCCACAGTTTTTAAGATATTTTCCATCATAAAAAGTACTGTATCGGTCCCTTATATTAATATATCTGTGATCGGTCCACACTGCCTACTGGATATTAGACACGTAGAACTAAGACCGTTATCTAAAAAATTCTATTATTTTAACTGTAGCAAAGCAGGTGCGAAATCGGTGTCAGACAAGAAAAGGGCGAAGATAGATTAAAAGAAAGAAAACAAAACCGAAAAGTAAACGGTTGTTAATTAACTTTGGTATCTACTGCTGTTATTAATGGCAGAGTTTTAATTGAGATAGGTCTGCTCTAAGTTTATTTATTTAGAAAATATGTAGGTACATATTTATGTATTTGAAGAACAATAATGTTCACCTGCGTTTGTAGATCTTTGACTATACTATGATTTTTAACGAACACTATGCCTAAACTTGCTGCTAGACGAATCACAGGATGCGCCATATCACCAAAATGCCGACCCGATAACGTGGTCGGCGGATATTGTTTCAGAATGAGCTGTCCATGCAATTGCATTGTTTCAAACTTTAACTTATCATCTTATGGAAGTTCTAAGAACATGATATAGACTGCAAAATAGAAATTTGGTCCTTCTATGGTTTACACCCGAAATAAATAACTTGGTGGCTGATTTTAAAGTTTCAATTCTTCTCCTTGAGTCATGTTAGAATAGTTTGATACTTACTGCAAGTCGCAGCAGGTAAGTTAAAGTGCAATGTTATTTACACGAGGATTTTTATTTTGAAATAATGTGAGACCAAATAAACGATTAACCTATACATTGAGTTACAAATGATGAGAGCTACAAAACCATAGGTATTGGGCACTGCAGGGGAGAATACGACTGTGGTGTTATAGAGTTAGATAAGAAAAAGAAACTTGCTCTGTAGCATTGAAGTAATTAATGTTGTGGCAGATTACTAAAAAGTAAATGATTTTTTAAATCTTAAACACAAAAATACTATTTTAACATGATCAGAAAAATATACACATCTAAACGATCGTGCCCTTTTTGGTATAGATATGATATCTACCTTTGAATAGATTATTTAAAAAAAAACAACTGAATACCTTTCGGAAGTTTTGAAGCAGTTCTAGGCATTGTAGAACTAAATGACGAGGTCAGAGTGTGATTTAATTGTTTGAATCGCTCATTTCCCGTCGTTTATAGGCAACTCTTGAATCGGAGTATTTTTCACATAATTACAGTTAAATGCGAAATATACAATATGAAATAGAAATAACGCACACCCTGAACACTCCCCATGCTAACTTAGTCATATAAAAACTGGCGTGATATCAAAAATGCACAATTATAAAATTTATTTTCCAATTTTCCATACATTCTGTTCTACTGTATTGTATTGTGTGAACTATGTAATTTGTATGGGGGAACAACAAAAAAAATCGATTTTTTAATAACTCCATTTTATTTATGTGACTATGTTAGTCTGGGTAGTAATCAGTATTCAGGGTGCTAGTTATATCTGTTACATGCTGTATAAGAGGCCTATATAATTAAGCAAAGTTCAGACCGAAAACGTTTAACAGAACTCACCTGTTCATAGGAACGTGTGCACATAATTCACAAGACGAATAGCATTTTCCTAATCACTGTCCGTGGTCCGTGATCCGTTTGTTAAGGTGCGTACACACGCGCGATGCCGCCGCGGCCGCCCGACTGACGGCGCGTGCGACGACTGCCTGACGCGTGCTCGTGATAATATGCTGCATTTATTCGCATTACTCATTTGGCGAATTGTAATCGCGACGAACCATTCGCTTGCTTGCTTATTGTACAACAGTATATTTACCATTGGATTTTTATTTGAATGTTACTTAGGTCGGAAAATTTTCGAAAAATTATGTCTTAAAAAACACCTAATGCGGGTTTTTTTAAACTCTGAATTTCGCAATAATTTTTCTTACAACTACCATTATATAATGTTCAAATAAAAGTCACATAATAATTTTACAGCAAACCCAAGCTTAAAAGAAAGCATGGTTTTTAAAGAAAACCTGCTTAGAATGTTAGAAATTTAATTTTTAAGGTTGCGTGCGATGTGCCATGGCTTCTAATGTGAAGTTAAATACATTTTGGTAAGTTAATTCACGTCCTGGCAAAAGAAGCCGCCCTGATTGTGAAGGTCGCAGGTTCGATAATACTTCTGACCCCTTTTTTTGTAATATATTATAATGTTACTAATTCAGTACCTAACATTTCGTGTGGCAAAACACTTTTGTTAGTTTATATAGCGTCGTCACGTTAAAGAATTGGCACATTGAAAACACACTTGTCTCTCTTCCTATATTAAAGTGCAAATCATTACTACATTATGTAATCGTGTAAGCTAATAGCCAGTGATTTGGATAATGATATTTAGAAACTAATGGGAGCATGACGAGATAGATAGTCTTCTAGTTTTCTTAACGAGGCTCATTAATATTGCTACTTACCTATGTCCAATTAAGGAAGAGTTGTAAATATGAAGGTATACTTAATAGTATGTAATTAAACTTATTTGAAGTAGGTATGTGAATATTGTTATTTTAATTCGAACATTATATTATAAATGTTAGAAAAATAGTACAATGAAAATGGTGGTCTACGTCGTTAACGTCTTGGTTGGCTGACTGGTGTAGGCATCTGCCCGGATTGCAGAGGATGCGGGTATGATTCCCGCATCAAGACTATAATTTTTCGCCCATTTTCTAAATCACAATTTTCTTTGTTAAGTATGTGAAAATTGGTGTAATTTTTTTCAATTTTAGTTTTATCACTAATGCACTACCTTAGGCTATGTAGACAGTACAAAACAGTTTTAGAAAGCGAACAGTTGCTGCAACATGCAGGAATTAAATAATTTTATCGGTTTTATAATCACAGTTTGCGTGCAGGAAAGTGTGCTGCTGCGTAAATGCGTATTATCGTTGATTAAAAATCTAGAGAATTGAAGATTAGTGGGTACAATGACAACTGTCATCTAAATTGTGTGAATTTATTTGTAGTTTTGTTTTTGTCATCAAGATATTTATTTAAACATCAAGATATTTATTTAAACAACTAGAAAACGAATCTGGGCTGCCAATTCATAGTAAATATTTTTAATAGTTTTTCATAGAGATAAACTTTTATTCTTTTATTGGTTTATTCAAATGAAATATGCAAGTTTATAAAACAATTGGTTCCAAAATCCAATATCTAGTATGTTACATAGTGCCTAAGCTAACTTACTTTGGGCTAGCTAGATGATGTGTAAGAAATATTTGTTTATCTAGTCAAATAAGGAATTAAACTTCTTTGTATCAGAAGTTACAAAAGTTTCCGTTATGAAAAATCAATGACTAGAATCAAAGCGGCATTTTAGCGGCCCGCGAGTAACCGAAGAAGTGCGGCGAGCCCAGCACGCGACTGCTCATTGCTAATAAGCCTAATAACTCTAATTACAGCCATTACCCGCTCACGAGTTGAGTCAACGACATTTCTATCGAAATTGTGATGAAAGCATACACGAGTGGCTTCACAACGTTTTGCTGATTAAGTGGTTAATTACTATTGCAATAATAACTGTTTTTTTTAACTGTGGCCTGTTTACGAATGACTTGATTCTGGGTAATCTAGTAAACGTAAATAAAAACATATAGGGGTGTCGGAAAAGGGATAAGGGAAATTGGTGTAGGCCAATAAGCACTGTGGGGCATACGAATGGTGTATGGCAGACTACCAACAACAGGGTTAGTGCTAGGTCTTCCGTAAAACCTAAACCAAAATGTGGTCTCTCCTATCGCTCTCTCCGTTCATCGGTCTCTTCATTGAACATTATATAAATAATAAAGGTTAAAAAGAAAATTGTTGTTAGGAAAAGTTCGGAAAATTATTGTCTTGATGCGGGAATCGAACCCGCGTCTTCCGCAATCCGGGCAGATTGCTAATTTTCTAACCTCAATTTTCTTTTTTACAACTGTAAATGTCAAGCACATTACAATTAGGTACATAAAAAAATGATAAAAATGAATTGAGTCTGAGATCTCCCTTGAGTTCCAAGAGCTTGTGAGTCGTGGCCGTTATCTCGTCTGACCAATTAAAGTCCTCAAGTGCACCAAGCTGATTGACGCACAAACGGGATGAGCAATACTTTTTAAGTTCACGTTTAAGGTGAACGCACACTTATCCGAGCCTTAAGCCTTATTACTTATAAAGCGCCGAAGTCAACGAATTTAAAGAAATCTTTATATGGAATCATGTGACACTTGCCGGCATCGAATCGTCCGATTCGTCCGAATCTGTCAAAAACTTCAGAATCCTAGAAGAATTCGGATGACGTCATCGGAAACAATGCGCACGATGCGGACGGGTCTGTTAATTCAGTACTATTTTCGATTCCTTGTGCGCGGATTATAGGTGTGCGAGGCTTCCGCTGACTTTGGCGTTTTCGGCTCGGATGAGTGTGCGTTCACCATTAGTGCCAGAGCCCGCATCGGTAAGAACGAGGAGTGAATAGTGAACAATCGTAATCGAGGAGTGAATAATCGTAATATGTACTAACACGATAGCGGAGTGGTGCCGGTGGTGGAGCGGAGCGGAGAGCGTGGCGGGCGGCAGCGCGGACAGCGACGCGGGCTGCGGGGAGCCGCACCAGCGGGACTCGCGGACGTCCGACGAGCCTGGCGGAAACAATTAACTGTGTTAATTGATGCTCAATGTTCGCTATGGACGGTCATTGGATGGGTGACCAAAAATTTATTATCTCGAGTTCCTCCGTGCTTCGGAAGGCACGTTAAGCCGTTGGTCCCGGCTGCATCTGCAGTCGTTAATACCCACCAACCCGCACTGGGCCATCGTGGTGGGTTTTGGCCCAATCTCCCTATATTCTTCCATCCATAGGGAAGGCCCGTGCCCCAGCAGTGGGTACGATAACAAAGGGCTAGTGATGATGATGAGTAAATTGGGTAATATACAACATGTACAAGAAATAAAGGCACACCCTGAACACTACTCATCCCAGAACAGAAAAGAGCTTTCATAAAATAAACATTCCTTTTCAACAAGTTAGGATGAGCAGCACAGCAGCACAGAACAGAGAAAGAGGTCTTTGTATGGGGTAAAAAATTGCCCCTATACTTCATTTAATTAATTAAATAAATAATAACGTCGTGGCCTTGTGATTGGCCGAGTGGCAATTCATCCCACGGAATCAGTTTCCAGTGGCCTCAGTTGACTAACGCGGGTTCAATTCCCGTATTAGGACAATACATTTTAGAAATTTTCGTTGGCGCATTATGTTTCTTTTTCCATCTAAGCAAAGCTTTTAATATTATGTTTTTGCTTTTAGTGTTTATGTTATGAACGATCATGAAATATAAAACGAAGAGAATCAAAAATCGGTAAGCGTGGTAGGTAAGACGACAGTTATAGCTACTTACTGCCATATAGGGTCATGTGCGAGGGTGGTCTGCTAGCCAGCACTGGCGTGGAGCCATACCGCTCGCCGCCAGCAGACAGCCGCCCCCCTAGGGGCTTGAAAGCGATTGGTCTGATCACAGACTTGCCCTGTAACAAACATGAAACTGTTAGCAGTCAGCGCATACTACCTTATATGAACTTTCGATCCTGTGAAGGTTGAGTACGTGCCAAATTCACAATAGGTACATAAACGTATATAAATCGCGCCTGTTTCCCCGAAGGGGTAGGCAGAGGTGAGTAAAGAAACAAATTTCGCCAATGAGGTTATGTCCCAGGTGGCGAGCCTGTTGCCAATTACCGGGCACGGAAATCGCAGTTCATTGCTAGGTGGCATAAGAGGAACGCTGCTGAGATAGAGGTGGTGACAATAAAATTGTATTGTGCTCTGCCGTCACCACATGGCATTTAAAAATACAGCATGTAAAAATAAAATAAATAACACCCAAGACCCTAGGGACTTGGATTCTTGACTGAAGAAGAAAATTAACTCAGAAATAAATTGTTCAAGACCGGCAAGGATTAAGCAGTTAACGGAGAAAGGTAGGTACCCCAGGTTGTTTTGGAAGTCTTTTCGATTACAATGTTAAGTTAAACGAAAACTAGTCGCTGTAATGCAATTTGAACAATCAACTGCCTACGTCGACATCGAAGGACTTTAATCGAAAATTAACATTTAAGTGAATTCAGATTGCAGTTAAAGCCAATACTGCATCATTGTTGTCGATTCAAACGTCACTGGCATTTTGCCACGTAACGATTTATATCGGCATTAAGTCCAATTTGTATGCTATAACATGCCATACGTGTTTACTTAGCTTTTATAGTGGGTCATTCACATTTATTTTATTATTATGGTACCTACCTACAATTCAGAAACTTGGTCAGTGAAAAGGACATGCTTATTTTTCAGAAAAAAAAACCATTGCATTTATACACATATTATTATGTTGAGGCTACAAAACGCTTTAAAGTCAAGTCACTTACTACAAATAATGTTAACGATGAAAATATTTTTTAATCAAGGATATTTCAAGAAAGCTTTTTGGTCTTTATCTCACTTTATGATAAGTGACTATAAGGGCAGTAGATGGAATCGATCTTCACCTGAAAAACGCTCAACCACCGAGGGGCTGGCTATCTTAGCACAAATTCTTCAAACACAATAATAATAATGTTATTAGCATTATAGCCATTAGGCCGTGTGGTGACGGCAGAGTAGAATACAATTGTCACCATCCCAAATATCTCCCGTGGGTGTCGTACAAGGCGACTAAGGATAAATCAGTGATGAGGAATGGGCAGCAGCGGTCCTCTTATACCACCGTCCTGGCAATGTACTGCGACTTTTGTGCCCGATAAATGGCAATAGGCTCGCCACCTATTACATGGGACTTAACATAACGAAACGCGGGTGCTAGTTCACCTCTGCCTACCCCTTCGGGGATATAGGCGTGATTTATGTATGTATGTATGTATTAGCATTATTATGGCGGTTAAATACAAAGGTTGTATTCTGTAATAAGCCTTGAAGTGGAGAATAATCTGAATGAAGAAAAATTATGCATATTATGCATATTTTAATCGCCCTCTCGCGCACCAAGCCCTCTCCTTAGTCACAATAATAATTTATCTACGCATCGGCCGTAACGAACGCAGTACGGGACGCTCGTATTTACATAGTAGTATTATGTACGGCTTAATTATGTGCCCTCTATCATACAGTACGTCAAAGCGTGTCCGATCTGGCATTCGAGAGGAACGGTACTTAGGAAGGCCTGTTTTAGTGACAGTCACCAGTGCCAACTTTTACAGTTCAAAGGCTTAAAAGTCGTTGTTCTGACAGTCAGAATCGAACTGATATTATTTGATTTTGTTTGTGCCAACAACCACGAGAATCGCAGACTTGTTGTCTTCATTAAAGAACCGCGGAAACGCAGAAATCATAACTCATAATGCCGGATAATTTAGTTTTGATACTTTGTATCAAATTTTAAACCGTCGAAAATCTAGAAGAGGTTACTCAATTCGTACCTACCGTACCTTTGTTTTTTTGTGAGTTAATTTTTTTGATTTTTCGTGTCAAATTTCTTCAATCGATTTAAAAAAAATTCAGATCTATTTATTATTCTATATTCAAAGGATCTATTTTAGAATAGCGGGTAGTTTTGAATAATGTCATTTTATATCCGACGAAAAGGCGGAGGTTTTTCTGACATTCAGTACTCATTAACTTAATTGACGTCTCTGAGTGCGGCAGTTACTGTTACAATATAAACAATAACTCAAATGCCAACTATAAGCATGCAACGCGTGACCTTTGCCCGGCGACCCCGGTCCATTCCCACGGACAAACTTCCAATGACGGTGCAATCTCCGTCAAAAGGACGCTTCGGTAATCTTGCCGATCGGCGATCGCCGCTGGACCGTTCGCCCCCAAAATGTGAACGCACACTTATCCGAGCCGAACGCGCCCAAGTCAACGAATTTAAAGAAATCTTTCCATTGAATCATATGAAACCTCGCACACTTACCCGAATCTATCAGAAACTTCAGAACCCTAGCAGAATTCGGATCACGTCATCGGAAACAATGTGCAGGATGCGGACGAATCTGTCGATTCAGTGCAATTGTCGATTCCTTCGGCTCGGATAGGTGTGCGTTCACCAAAAGTGGTCACCTAACGGACTCGTCGGATACTTATAATAGTATAACATTGGGAAACTGTTCACCGTTGCTCTGGCCAAATTGAATTGACATCAATCGACGAAAGCTATGCGTGAGATAACAATGGATGTTCAACTTCAATGACTAACGAGCATCCAGATATGTTGGTTGTAAGGTAAAATTGTTACAATACTTATGCTTCTATGTTTGATAAATTTTACTAGGACGATCGATATTAATCAGTAATGCATCCCAACTCCAAAGAGCACTAAGTATTTCGGCAAATACTATGTAGGATCATTTTTACATACATAATTCACGCCTATATCCCCGAAGGGGTAGGCAGAGGTGAACTATCACCCACGCTTCGCCAATTATGCTAGGTCCCATGTAATGTAAGTGTGTATGTAAGTGGCGAGCCTATTGCCATTTATCGGGCACAAAAGTCGCAGTACTTTGCTAGGTGGTAGGTATAAGAAGAACAGGAGGTCGTTTTATTTAGTTTTTTTTTTAATGTTAACTCAAATTGCTATCAAACAGTTAGGTTTGCTAATTTCTCTATTAAAGCTTTTTACCGACATAGGTCTGTTCGATTGTAGTTCGTACAATATCCATACTATTTTCCTGCTCTCAATAGACGGCGATGATTAAAATTTTCAAATAGATACATTAAAGAACCAAAAGAATTGGACGGAGGCCTCTCGCGTGTCGCACTGCACTGATACGATTTCTGCGGGTTTTTGTCCCCATCAAAGATTCCTCAGTAAACTGCTCATTAGATATTTGCTTTTTTGTCTGTCTATTGCGCTCGATTGGTCTGTCGTCACGTTACATCGGGCCGTTGTCTTTGCATTTTTGTGCTTCTATTGTCTTTTGTTTTCGAAGAGCTCAGTGACGTTAGCATGACCACCGAAACAGAATTTATCGGTTAGAACTGTCAAAATCATTGGATTTTTGACAGTTTAAAGCGATAAAGGGCTGTATCATAAAGCCTATATGGCTATATCATATAGATAGCCGGGCTGGCTTAGCGCGCTTGGCCTGTGATTGCGTAAAGTAAACAGCGTTCGCTAAGGCCGGTCATTGGATGGGTGACTAAAAATTTATTATCTCGAGCATTGAACTACTATTACTAGCGTAGTTTACTTTATAAATCAATGATCTCGAGTTCCTCCGTGATTCGGAATGCACGTTGTCCTGTCTGAATTTGTAGTCGATAATACCCACCAATCCGCTCTGGGCCAGCGTGAGCTTACTACGAAAATCGCAATACATTGCTAAGTGGTATGAGACTTGGCAATGTACTGCTATTTTCGTGCCCGATAAATGGCAATAGGTTCGCCACCTATTACATGGGACCTAGCTTAATTGGCGAAACGTAGGTGTTAATACACCTCTGCCTACCTTTCAGGTATAATAGGCGTGATTTATGTATGTAATTAACTAATTAGGAAATACCCTTTCAGCTGAGCACTGAAATTCTAATAAATCATGACAAAACTAAATGCTGAGCTGCGGCACGCACTTGGCCGACATTATTAAGTGCATTAGTGAGTTTCGTGGAGGATGCATCATGTCGCAAAGCGACCTTTGTTCTCGTGACATTTCGCCAGTTGCGTACCAAATGCCAGATCCGTGCCGCATGCACCAGATAATGGCGGACGACCGCTCGCCTGGATGAACCAAGACGCACTTCGAACGAAGCGAAGCGGTGGCCCTAGCCAAGTGGCCAGTCTATTTGAACGCATAGAAAACAAATGTATGAAACTGACGTATTACAGCGAAAACAAAAGTCAGTTTCATACTTTTGTATTCAATGCGTTCGAACAGAAAATAGTCATACAATTTCAAGTTGGCCGACTAATTTGCAGATTGTACCAATAGTCATAGAAACTTATGATAGCCCGCACAGATATTCAATTAAATCGTACAACTAAGGTATCGGCCAACTTTCGGCTGTTAGCTCAAGTATTACCTAGTATGCAAATCGCAGACTATGCAACTTAGTTGTTCGATAGTCGGTCAACTTGAAATTGTAGTATGTCTGCGGTTGCTCTTACTGCTGCACTCAGAGACTCAATTAACTTTCATGAGTACTTAATGAGCTATTCGATTTTAATTTTAACATTATATAAATGTTAGAAAAATTAGTACAAAGATTTTGGTGGTTAGAAAAAGAACTTCGAAAAATTATGATCTTGAGGCGGGAATCGAATCCGCGTCCGCTGCTATCCGGGCAGGTGCCTGACCGCTCGGCCACCCAAGATACTAATTAACTTGCCGAAATTCTTCTAACCTTTACACTTCACGTTGTAAGCCAACGGGTACCCTCGCAATGTAGAAATAAATTTGTGAACAAATACCGTGATTTGTAAAAATATCTGCTTTGGAATGTTTGAAAATTAGTACAAAGATTTTGGTGGTTAGAATTTTGGTAGTTGGTTCTTTTTCTAACCACCAAAATCTTTGTACTAATTTTTCTAACATTTATATAATGTTAAAATTAAAATCGAATAGTTTATAAAGCAAACCCAAGCTTAACCGAACGCACGGTATTTGTAAAAATATCTGCTTTGGAATGTTTGAAATTTATTTCTACATTGCGAGGGTACCCGTTGGCTTACAACGTGAAGTGTAAAGGTTGGGAGAATTTCGGCAAGTTAGTTAAGAACTTGTGATCGAATAGTGTTGTGATGTGTACAGATACCAAACAAAGCCACAACGCCTGATCTTAACAGTTCAATATTGAAATCAAATCGCTGCCTAAATGGTGGAGCAAGTATTCAGTGGTAATATTTTATTTTTAAAGTCATTTACTTACATAAACCAAGGCCGTATGGTGACGGCAGAGGAGAATGGGTCTTAAGTCTACTCTGCCTACCCCTTCGGGGATTTAGGCCTGATGTATGTATGCATGTAAAGTATGTAAGCGGCCGTACAGAGCGCCCAGTCAATTAGACGTGTGTTATGAACATTGCTTCGTCACGCTTTCTTGATAAGCCGTTCTGCGGCGCAGGCGCAGGTCATACGATTAGCATGTGAATCTGTGAAAATAAATTCCTAAACTAGTTACAGAGACGTCGCAGGCACTTGAGTTAAGGCGAGATTACTCTGAGGCGGACTCCACTCAATTTTAAATGGTACTCATTTATTTCCGATCTGGGTTGATCGGAATTCTCCTGGTTTTCTCAATAGATATATCGTAAGCAGTTTCTGTTCTGCGATAGGTACCAATATAGTGTAATTATCAGCTACTATTTATCGAGTCGTGCACTATTAATTATGTGATAGTATCTTAAGTGTTGTGCCGTTTAATTATTTTGTAAAGGATAACAATTGAGATTTAACAGGAATTTCTATTGTTTGCATTTGTAATGCGGATTTTGATTAAATACTGTAATTACTCGTAGTACCTGATGTAATTGTCCTCCCATATTCTTCCATCCAGAAACGCCCCAGCTGTAGGGACGTTAAAGAGGTAGTGATGATGATGAATCTAATTAAGTATTAACAAAAACAAAAATGTAAGAAACTTATTACTAAGCATTGATCTACTATTACTAGTGTCTAAATTATATGCCTGTTAGAAGGTTTAAATTCATGTTATATTAATAATAGGAAGGTGGTCGCTGAATACAGACAATAAAGACAATCGTTAAATTATTAAACATGAACGAATCTTTGTTTTGATTACTGCATTAGAAAAAAATTGCAATAAGGCACAAGATGCGGGGTTTCATTAAAATTATTATCGCTTGACGAATACATACATACATAAATCACGCCTATATCCCCGAAGGGGTAGGCAGAGGTGAACTAGCACCCACGTTTCGCCAAATATGTCAAGTCCCATGTAATAGGTGGCGATCCTGTTGCCATTTATCGGGCACAAAAGTCGCAGTACATTGCTAGCCTAGGTGGTATAAGAGGAACGCTGCTGCCTATTCCTAATCATATTCAGATTTATCCTTAGTCGCCTTGTACGACAACCAGGGGAGAGATTTGGGGTGGTGACAATTGTATTCTACTCTGCCGTCACCACGCGGCCATCGCTTGACGAATGATTGGCGGTATACCGCCCGCGGCTGAGAAATGTACGCGATAGGTTCAACAAACGATTATATATAATTACAACATTAATAACACGAGATAGCTTCTGGTTTGTTATGAGGAAAATCGAGAACTTTAATATTAGGTCTACGTACGTCACCACTCTTAGATTTGGAAGACAGCAAAAACATTTGAAAGTAAATTTGTGTGCTTACGAGTCTCTAAAACTCCACGTTTGAGTTGTTTGCTGTTTCAGGGTGCCTAGCCAAATGCCAAACGATGCAACGAATGAATCTATCGATCGAATGTCAATTTTTGACAGCTCCACTCTCAGTTTCATACGTTTTTATTCTATTCGTTCGAATAGATTAAACACTTGTCTAGGTATACGGTACGGTACGATACTTGGATAATGTGATGATATGTTGATTGTATAAGTATTGTGTCATGAAAAATTAATTGCTTTATTATTTCCAAGAATCGTCGATAAATGAAACCAGATATTATTAAAGCATTCATTAATGTTATTTGTACAAGGAAGATAGATGGTCTGGGAAAATAGATCAGAGTGCCTGCTTAACTAACACTGGCTTAATTATGCCCTGCCAAGATAAATGACTATTAGAATAAGCAAGAGGCACAGGGTTTATAAAGATAGCATCATTACACGTGTAACAGGTAACATAACAATAAAGCCTACTGTTAAACTTATCTTAATACTCTACTATTCTAATAGTCAGACTATATAAAACTGTATCTTCAAACCACTGTAAACCTTAACTTTTTTGACGTAAATACAGAGTTGACTGAGAATATTTGACTGATTGTGGAGAACTGACGTGCTGTTCACAAATTCACAATACATCCTCAAGCACAGATATATCAATAAGGATATATATGTGTCCTTAAGAGAGCGCACTTAGAAATGATGTCCGAAAATTTGTCAACGTGATACTACACGATGTTTGTTACTTCGCTGCTGTTACGTATTTCCAAATTCATAGCTCACTACAGTATAAATGCGCAGATCAAAATCGCCGGAGACAATCACAAGTCAACGGCCTATCAGTTTCTTTGAGAGCAGAATGTGAGCAAAACAATTTGCTGTTACAATCCTGAGCGGACAGTGTTGCCTCTGAGCGGCCGGTTTGTGGGTTAGCAGTGACAAGGTCTGCGTGCCTAGACCACGCGACATTTCATATTTACAAGAGGACAGGGCACGAGCGTGTAGCGGAACTCGAATAAGGTCCCTGCAGTCATGACTCATTGGCTGGCCTCACCTCGGGTAGCAACCAAATGATTTTAGGCAGCATTGAGTAATTCTTAATGTCGAAAAAGGAAAGAGTATACATGGATGGTATGCACTTCAAAATAGGTACTGCTTTCACGGTACATTGTTTGTCCAAAGTTAAGCAAATATTCAAAATATTATATCGAAAAGTAACCGAAGAAAATGTTAATGATCTTCCAGAGACGGTAGATGCAAAAAAATGCGCTTATAACGATATGGCTTTCATATGGATGGATAATGCACTTGCACCTCCAAATTGCTTAGTTGTTTAACAGTCAGCCAACGATTAATAAATTTACTTCTTCTTCGTGCCCTATTGGTTTATCTGTTTCCACATCCGTTATCGGTCAGACGTCATCAAGCCATCCATTTAATTCATATCATACATTACACCGGAACGCTGGTAGTGATAAATAAATGTAAAGAAGAAAGACGTTAAGGACCATGTCGGGAGACCGATGAATAGGGACAGTAATTGGGATGACAATATTCCAATCCAATCCATACTGCTTAAGTTTTGGTGTACATGTCTTAAAAATACATATGCAGGAACACAAATTAGGCACGATATTGAACAATTCTTCTAAGGGTAACTGAAAACTTTTTTGAGGATTTAATTTTGTCCCCGAGATGTGACCGCTCGTGGCCTGGACCGAGCATCAGTAATACCGTTGGCTGGTGGGATCCGTAGGCCACTTGCAGTCCCTTCGGCGAGGGCCGGATGGTGGTATTTTTTAATGATGGTATTTAACTTTAGACCTTTGCTGAGAGCGGCAATGGCTTGATGTGAATACACGTTCTCATGACTCTTCATTAAGCCTCAGGTTAGGTCCTCTTTCGACAATGAATTTTAAGATTAGAATTTTAGATAGTTAGCTCTCTCCTATGCTGGCCTGGGAGCGAACAAAAAACGTAGAATAGGCCAGCCCCAACTCATCCCGTGGGTGTCGTAAGAGTCGACTAAGGGAGATGGCCCGGTGTAGACCAATAAGCACCTTGGGGCACCCGAATGGTGGAGGGCAAACCACCAACAACAGCGTACCCAAAGAGGGTTGGTGTCAGGCAGGGGCCGGCTGTAAAACCTAAGCCAAAACCTTGAGCAGTATGGAATGGAATGTTGTCATTCTAATCACTCTCTCCGTTCATGGGTCTCTCGACATGGTCCGTTCAGTCTCTTTTCTATACATTCATTCATCACTAACACCATTACGGTGGGATGGATGATATGAATCAAAAGGGATTGGATGGCTTGATGGCGTCTGACATATGAATGGAAGAGGAAACATACTGCGCCGACCCCAGATAGACTGGGAACAGGGCAGGGAGAAGAAGAAGAATTTTAGATAGTTAGCATTGATCTTTTTGTATTTTATTTGATAATACAATTAGAAATACAGTAGACAAATAAATTTACCATTAAAAAAAACTCTCTTTAGTCCTTTTTGTAATGGTGTTTTGAGATAGTATAAAAACGTAAAAACTATCTAGATGAAATTTTGTTAAGGTTTTCTGTTATTTTTGGAGAAATAGATAATTATGTATTATCTTACTTGTATGTATTAATATATGTATTAATATTATGATGAGGATACCCACATCATAATATTAATACATATTCTAATGCTTCAGGTTCTATTTTTGTAGAATATCTTAAACTAAGTAACTCAATTGCAGTAAAATTACGTAAGATACCTTTCAAAATCATAATCTCAAGATACGCACAGTAAATAGAAATCTTCAGAAATTCTCGGAGAAGAGCCTGTAGGAATTTCTTAATGGTAATAAGTTTTGAAGTCAACGGCAATTAGAAACCAGCCTATTTACCCTGGCGTGGGTTATATACTGCTAATTTATATAGCGCCAATATAGAATGTAATTATATGTCATTATATCAAAGCAACGACTATATTTTACTGACACGCGAATTTGTCACAAATTAATTAATGTATTGAAATTTCCATATTACTTGGTCCTTGATGGCTGATGCTTGCAGCTTATACGATAAAACAACAGTGATTAACAGTCCTATTAAAACAGCGGTTAGCGCTCTCGGCCCGCACTTGCAATATAATTTTTGGTCACCCATCCATGAACTGTTAGTTATAACAGTCAATAGATGACCAGAAAAATATTATCTGGAGTTCCTCCCTGCTTCGGAAGGCACGGTAAATCGTTGGTCCCGAATGCATTTGCTGTTAAAAATCAACAATCCGAAATGGGCCAGCGTGGTGGTTTATGGCCCATTTGGAGTCCCCAGATGGGCCAGATGTGATGATGAATGTTGTAACGCTGTATCTGTATATAAATTGAGTTAATTAAGACCTGCGGCTCTTCACTGAAGAAGAAAACCGTAACCTAGATTTTGTATTGTTACATTGTCCGCTTATAATGATAAGATATAATAACATGCGTACAATTATCACATAATGATATATCTGAATAAGTTAATGGCCTAACCAAGTGTCAAATGATACAACGTTTACTATCAAACAAATGTCAATTTTTGACAACTTCTCTTCAATTTGACAAGACGGTCGCCATGTTCTCTGTCTCTGTAATACGTAAGTTTCATTTGTATTCTATTCGTTCGAATAGATGGCTACTTGTAAAGAGGCTGGGTGGTTTGAGTTATGGAACGGAACCACAGCGGCCGCAGCCAGGTGCTATTACCCTACCCGTTCCTGCCCCCGTAGCACGGGACGTGGACACACCTCCTTAGGGGGAAAGAAAATCTTTTCCTCTGCCTCTAACTCCCACTAAGTCCCGAGACGTCAAGCAAGTGGTGGAGAGAGACTTGTCCACGTCCCCATGCTAGGCCCGCTGGGTTTCCTAGATCGCGCGTAAATTTAATATTTGACGTTGCACAGTATTTATTGGTTTATTAGCCGTCTTAATTACACGATGACTTTATCAGACGGGCGGTGTCTTGGCTCGCGGTGGCCACGGTTTAATCAGTCGTTAACATCAATGGATTATTTTATTATGCCTCCCGCTGAGGGTCCTACTTTCCAGAGAACACAGGTTATACGACACTAATAATGTAAAAGTTGTCACCGAGCTCTATAGCCTGCGATTGCGTAAACTGAGCCATGTTCGCTAAGGTCGGTCATTGGATGGGTTATTAACTCGAGTTCCTCCGTGCTTCGGAAGGCACGTTAAGCCTGGTTGCATCTGCAATTGGTACTCACTAATCCGCACTGGGTCAACATGGTGGGTTATGGCCCATTCTACCTTTTCCTCATTCAATGTTAACGTGGGACGAGTTGCACAATGAAAATATTCTTTATTTTGATTTTCTTCAACTCTTCCTAAATGGGCCGTAAACACTTTGGACCAAATGACGAACTACCCGTTCCATCCATAGGGAAGGCCTGTTCCCTAACAGTTAGTTATGATAATGTGACCACTATCATAGACCGGGCAAGCATGGCGACTAGTTTTAAATTCTCATATTTTAGTATTAAGTACTCATTAACGCCAGGCTGTTAATATCGAGACTGAACCGTAATTCACAGATGCTGGTGAATCTTTTAACCAAATCATTACCATTACAGTCACAGTCAATAAGGAATCCCTGATCACCGCGCCACGCCCGCTGTCAGGCCTATCCAAAAATACAAATTCACATGTCACAAACAGGCTTTGGCACCAGCGAAATAAATAAATACTACATATTTTTAAACATATTTCTACTACATATTTTTACATTCACACCTATCATCTAGCCCAAAGTAAGTAGCCTAAGCACTTGTGTTATGGATACTAGATGACGGAAATATTATTAATATCATAAGAATTATGTATATAAGTTGTTATAAATGTTGAAAATATACATACATACATGCAAACATAAATTACGCCTATATCCCCGAAGGGGTAGGCAGAGGTGAATTAACACCCACTTTTCGCCAAACAAGTTAGGTCCCATGTAATAGGTGGCTAGCCTATTGCCATATATCGGGCACAAAAGTCGCAGTACATTGCTAGATAGTATAAGAGAAACGCTGCTGCCCATTCCTCATCACTGTTTTATCCTTAGTCGCCTTGTACGACACCCACAGGAGAGATTTGGGGTGGTGACAATTGTATTCTACTCTGCCGTCACCACACAAATATACAATTAAACATAAACACAGCCATGACTCGGGAACAAATATTTGTGTTTATCACAAAATTTGCCCCTACCAGGATTCGAACATGGGACCTCTCGGCAGATTGCTGGGTATTGACCTAGCAATCTGAACATTCGACCAAGCAGGCCGTCAAAATAAAATAACCGTTCTGCAAAACCCGGGGCGATCTCCCACGCTCGCCATTCAGAGCCACGTGTCGATCGAACTAAGAGGCAGCCTTCTCTTTCTAAACTTCAAAATCGAACGAGATAGCCGCTTTGAAATCGCCCCCGGCGTTATCCCAGGCTGTTTGCGCACCGAATCATTTTGGGCAGCGGTGCTCAATCTTGAACTGCTGGCGATCTACCTCAATATATTTAGACTACGATCGATCGACTCTGAGATGCTGCAAGTATGTGTGATGCACGATTGTCGTTAAGGAGGGTGCATGATGAGATTTATTTTACCGCACATTTTGCATTTTTTGTCAAGGTAAGTGTAGGTCTGCCCTAAAATATCAATTAAAAAGTTTCTTGATTAAACTAACCATACTAAAAAAGAAAACGTTGTAAATAGTTCTACAACATGGTAACAGAAATATCTAACACCCTGAACACTATCTACCCATGCTAATTTAGTCATATAAAAACTATGGTGATATCAAAAATTTTTAATAACAATTTTTTTTTATGAAAATTGCATACATTTTGCTTTTCTTAGCAAACAATTTGTATGAGGGTGAAAAAAAACGTTACAATTTCGATTTTTTAAATAATCTCATACTATTTATGACTTTGGTAGCATGGGCAGTATTCAGGGTGTTAGTTATTTCTTTTTCAAGTTGTTTATCGGAATTTTTTCTCGAGATCGACTCAAAAAACACTCGCGTCGACCGTTTGAGCACCTCTGATTCAGGGAGTGTTTAAATTGTGAATAATTCCCAGTTATAATTATGTATTTGTTGCGTGCCACATTTGGAACGGCACTCCACCCTCGTATTATGTATGGTGGCTGGGAATATTCCGAATTTTACGCGAGAAACGCGCGCTTGCGAGGAATTTGCGTGCATAATAATCGCGTTTAATGATAATATTTACGCATTATACCTACATTGTTTTTAACTCAATACCGCTAATTGAGGTGGCGAACTTGGGTACAAGGAATTCCGCTACCTTTAAGAGGATACCCGAAATTTGGTGTTGGGAAGAAAAGTACAAGCTTCCACTAAAATAATAAGCAGATGTCGAGATAAAAAGCTTATTTATCAACGAAGGCGGCATATCATCACCAGCCCTTTAATGTCCCCACTGCTGGGGCTCAGACCTTCCCTATGGATGGAAGAATATGGAGCGAATGGGCCATAACCCACCAAGCTAGCCCAATGCGGGTTGGTGGACATTAACGACTACAGATGGAGCTGGGACCAACGGCTTAACGTGCCTTCCGAAGCACGGAGGAACTTGAGATAATAAATTATTGGTCACTCATCCAATGACCAGCCTTAGTGAACATCGCTTAGTTTTCGCAACCGCAAGCTAAGCGCGCTAAGCCTCTGCGCTATCAAGCTCCGCTTCTCGATATCCAATTAGAATTTTACATATCTATTTTACAGTAAAATTAAAATATGTTTTATTCATTTAAGGTATCATTACATAGTACTTACTTACATACTCATGAATCGTCAAAGAAATAACGTAAAAAATTGGAAACGTGTGCGTCAAAGAAAACGGTTTCCAATATAGCCACACCACCCGTTCGCAAAATATTTCTTGTGTCATAATCATAAATTGAACAGACCTTAACACTTTACAATCATATTTATTTAATACATTAATGCTGTCTCAGAAGTAATTCGACGTCGCCAACAAGAGAAGATTAAAACGTTGTTAAACTTGAACATGTGATAAAGTTATGCAAAGCGATCAGGCGAGACGACAATAGCTGTAAACTATTAAGAGACGGCTCCGTTTGATTGCACACACTACACGACTAACACGATCGTAAATCATGGTGGATACGATCGTGTACACGGTCGTACGGTGTAAGTTAGGCCCGGAGATGGATTTTGTTTGGAGCTTGCAGAAGTTTGTGGTGGTCATTTCAACAAACACGATAGAATTTCAAGGGTTCAGTGATCCTGACGTACATATTTATAAATCTGTTGGACATATCCCCGAATACAGAAACGCTACTTAAAGTTTGAGTCCTGCTTAAAATTTAAGACGTTTTTCCATACAATTTCTGACAGGTAATGTCCACTTAACTTTATAAGCAGGACAGAGTATTAAATACTAGGAATCCCTTTTACCGGAAAGTATTTAACGGCGAGAATCGAAAGTAATGACGTCATGGTCCCCAATAATTTGAGCCCTATCAAACATCAGCGTGAAATTCGAATGGGATGCCAAGAATACCGGTTGGCATGATCATCCCTTTTTTATTGCAAAACGAAATGCGATCCCGAATGGTAGACGTAAATACCGTAACAGAGTAAAGGCGGTAGGGCACAGGGCACAAAATATAAATCATTAGGGTCGGCGCATGCGCACACGTGCCGGGCAGATGCGCCGGCGCGGCATCGGCATCTGTCCCACTCCCAACCCCTGACGTGGAGAAAATCTCCCTGGGGAAAAGAAAATAGTTTCCTCTCGCTCTAACCCACACTAAATCCTGAGACGAAACACTGTCATGTGGTGGAGAGAGATTTTGGCCACGTGCCGTGCTAGGCCTACAGAACAGACAGAGTCGACGACGGACATTTTTTTTACTAATGGCGGTGGGGTTACAGCTGTCTCTGCCATTGTGAATTCTGTCACGTCACAAAATAAATAAAGATTTAATTATTCGAACATCAACACACTACGGCAATGCGAAAGCGCTACACTTTGATCTGAAACTATATGCATTTCAATAATTAAAAAAAATAAAGTTGCTGTGTGAGTGACCGCAGAGCAGAATACAATTGTTACTGTCACCACCCCAAATCACTCCCTCGGGGTGTCGTACGAGGCAATGGTTAAAACAGTTAATTCACCTCTGCCTACCCCTTCGGAGATATATAGGGGGATGTAGATACATGTACAAATATACATCACGCTTATATAATTATAAACCAATATGAGACTTATTAGAATATTTTAGTTTTATTGCATTGCCGTTAAACTGAGTTATGAAACTAACATCGGAATAAAATCGAGTGCAAGGCAACATGAACTTGAACTCAAAGAATTAATTTGAAACATCACATTATCAATGATATTTTATTACGTATTATGTAAGTTGATATGAGATCGGTCCCGATTTTCGTTGCTTGTTAATAATCAAACAAATCGAAGTAACATCCGGATTGTAATGTAATTTAATATTATCTATTTATAGATAATACTATAAGGATCGAGTGTCTTATTTCTTTTTTTCTGCATATGTATAATAAACACAACGTGTCTAAAAAATTTGCCAGGTGTCTCTTGGAGTCCATTATGATGTAAAACAACTTTCAAGCAAGTAGTTTTCCATACAAAGCTGCTTTGATATCATTATCACCAGCCGTTTAATGTCCCCACTGCGGGGCACGGGCCTTCCCCATGGCTGGAAGAATATAGGGAAATTGGGTCATAACCAACCACTCTGGCCCTGTGCGGGTTGGTGGGTATTAACGACTGCAGATGTAACCGGGACTAACGGCTTAACGTGCCTTCCGAAGCACGGAGAAACTCGAGATAATAAGTTTTTGGTCACCCATCCAATGAGCTGCCTCAGCGAACATTAATTAGTTTACGCATTCGCAGGCTAAGCGCGCTTTGCCACTGCGCTAGCGAGCTCATCTGCTTTGATAGTTGACTGGTAAAAGAAATATTACAATTTAATTGTGTCAATTCAGACACGTCGGAGTGTCCGTATATATCGCGTCATCAGCGAGCCACGCCTCCAACTGTACAGTCCCAGCACGTGAAGCTACCACAAAATCTCAAATTTTCTCCACCGAATTTATGCTTTACCACAAACGAGTTAAGGTTGACAAACGATTGAAGAAGTTTGACTGTTTTGGGTAGTAAAGCGCCGTTCAACGTACATGTACGGATCCCTCAACAGCTGTTAACGTGTTGGCGATTATCGATAACTTTCACATAAAATTCCAAACAAAAAAGTCAGGTGCAGCCGAGAGAGTGACCGATAAAATCGCGCGTCGGAACGAGAGCAAAGCTATGCCCACATATATATATCAATTTATATTAAATCTGTGTTTATGCCCGTTTACGGGCGAAGACGACGCCCATTCTTATCTATCGCAGCCGAATTTACAATTCCGATTGTTTGCTCGTTCGGTGTCGGTCAACTTCTGCTATTTATTGGCTCATTGGTGGAGGCTGAGAGAAAGCGTTTTACCAAATACGTCGATTTGTTGTTGTGGTTCTGTCTTGCAAGCGTTGGAAGGACACGGGCATATTTTGCCCTTTAAGGTTTTATAATCATCATCGAACAACTAAAGTATCTTTTAATTTATAGTTATTTTTCATTACATTAGCATTCAAAATGAACTTTACCATAGGTAGTCTCTACAATTTTCACGTAGCGTAGGTATTTAAAGTCCAAAAATACACAGAATAATATAACGATTCTTATGACAGCAAGCAACATATAGATTCATTTCGTAACACAAGTAAAATGACACAATCGATTGTGCGCGTTTTTAGACAAACACGCATCACACTTTAAATTAAGTCTTTCAACAGTGTCGTAAGAGACCATTATCTGTGACCAATTATGAGGACCCTTGGTATAAAATCAATCATTTGTCAAGTGTATTTATCAGGTAGCGGTCTTTAATTTGCACTGTGATTGCAAACTTTCATTGCACAACACCCAGGCGCGATCTCGATCGGATATTGATCGCCATTCGCACACGTAATGAGATCCGTGTTTGTGCAGTTTTACATGATCGATATTATAGATCTATTGGCTCGTGTGCTCGTTGGACTTTCGCTTATCAATTGCGTCTTGCAACACTGTCCCATAAGAAAAAACAACTACACACTTGACACTTCGCAGTGCAGTTTAAAATTGCGTAAAGAGTACAATACAGACGAACGCGGTACTATTTATTGACACTCCACTGTAAATTATACTGTGCGTAAAATATTATGCTGATAGTTGTACATTTTTAAGACAGCGATAAGTAAATTGTAACGAAAGCTAAGTAGGTACCATTCTTACGGACGCTTTCAAAGATTTTCTTAAATCCTAAGCTTTTCCTATAGGTACTGTATTTAGCAGCAGCTGGTTGACTGAAAAATAGAGGCTGTAAAAAGTCTAGTTAGGAGACGAGACTTATTGAGATACAGGATAATAGCGAATGGTCAAGATTAACCACAGTTGCCCGTTGCTCGGTATTTCATAGAGAAGCCATCAGAATGATGGCGTTGAGGTTATGGAAACCGATTGTCTTGTCCCATAAAGACGTAATGCACACGCGGCTTTGTGTCGGTCACCTCGGTGTTGCGTCCTTTTTTACTTTTTGTGGACTAGAGGCCATTTTTGACTTCGACTTGTAATAGCCGAATGCAAGCAAACATTCCGAAACAGTCCAGGAGATTTTTTTCAATATTTTCTGACGTCATTTTACAAAATTAAGTATGCCATAATTATTTTAATTTATGTAATTATTTGCTAGTTTACATTTACTGTAACAGCTAGTTTAACTGTTACAATAAAAGTGTAAAACATAAAATTATAATAAACTTCATAAAAATTTTAATGTAAATACTTAACTATAACTTTAATATAATAAAATACATAAAGAAGATACGATTACTGAACTTCATAACGATGTTGTTGAAACCAAATCGAATAAAGCGCGCCTTGTCGTAGGTACATGACTCTTTATTGACAATGTGAAATATAAATTATAACATACATACATACATACATAAATCACGCCTATATCCCCGAAGGGGTAGGCAGAGGTGAACTAGCACCCACGTTTCGCCAATTATGTTAGGTCCCATGTAATAGGTGGCGAGCCTATTGCCATTTATCGGGCACAAAAGTCGCAGTACATTGCTAGGTGGTATAAGAAGAACGCTGCTGCCCATATAAATTATAAGATTATAACAAATAATTTGGATAGAGATCAGCAACAACTACCACTCAATACTCAATATCTTTATTGCAAATTTTGATTAGCAGTAAATTATCATTATCAAAATTATCAAGTTCGTTATCTGTTTCTCGTAAAACCCCATCAAAAATAATCCAAGGCACACACACTAGGTTGTGCCGATAACGTATAATATTGAACAAACAATCGATCATTGACCATCGATTTAAGAATTTTCAATCGATTTAACACAAACTAGCGATCCAATTTGGCCCCATCCATTAGGCGCCTAGGAAGACGTGAATGCGCACGCAACGAACTACGAGCCGCAGTGAATAGTGCACATTAGCGAAACGGTGACCTTGGCACCAATGGCGCCACTCGTGACTACCCCAATCCAATGATCCGATTAATTCGCTCACGATGCTTCAGTATATAATATCTTATGTTGATTTGCTTGTTATATTTTGCATCAGTTAAGTTTTTAATGTTGTTTGTGATTTAGGTCACTTGCCCGTGAGTTGTCGTGAGGTATTAGGGAAATGACATCACGCTAACTGCACACAGAAACTGTAGCAACAACAATAATGAACACGTTTCTAAAATCCTCTTGAGAATAAATCAAGGTACACGTACGATGATGCTGTTAATTTTGCTTGCTTACAATAAATTATTTCTAATTTAGCATACATTGTACAATCTCTTATTTCGATCTGATTATCATCATTATCACCACAAGCCCTTTTAATGACTTCACGGCTAAGGCACATACCTTCCCCAAGGAATGAGGAATATAAGGGGAAGTTGTAGCCAACCACTAGATGAGCCGAGTGCTAATTCTTGACAACAAACATTCAGATGTACAATAGTTCCTTTTTAAACCAGAATTAATACCGAATAAAGGGGAATGTACGCTGACAAGGCCAAACACCAATAGACACGCATTGCGTAAGTTGAACAATCACTGCAGATGCGTGTCTTAAATGAATTCACACGTGTGCTGACGATTGAGTGTAAACATATTAATATTGATTGGACGTAGAAATGGTGAATGCTGCAATGCATTTATTTACATAATTACCACCTAGCTAATTATGACACTGGCAAATGAATAAGCTTGCGTAATAAACGCAGCGATAATTTAATCTCTGAAATAACTGAATGATCTGGAATCTTATTATTCATTCCCAAAATTGTTGATTTTAAGAGTTTTTGTAAAGGCATGCAATTTATCGGAAAGCAATTTATATCTCATTTAAAAGTTTGAACGATTTCAAAACAATTCATAGTTGATCGGTACCACAACACGACTACTTCATAAATCTTTTAACGAACTTACGCCAAATTAGACAGAGTATATTCCACACACTGTAAGGGCTTCTTATTAATATTAAGTATGTATGAAAGAATAAAGCCAAAGCAGACATTAAACTATCGAAATTGCAAGGACATGAATTTTAAGAACCTTTTTGCCAATCTTGCCTCACGTCCTACACATGCTATACACAGCAGTCTAACTAAGATGACTAAGATGAGGCGGAGAATACATAGCGTAATTTATTGCTGTTTTATGTTGAGACAAACGAAGGTGATTATAACAATTTAAGGAGGACGAATTTTAATAATCAATTTTAGAAGGGCTTATTTCACCAACAGCGCCAGAGCTAAATTGAAAACGCACGATTTGCATAAAGTCAACCGTTACTTATATTCCGGAGTTGGCGAAACCGGCATTATTATTGAGCATATTAGAAACAATTACAGTAATAGGTGCATCGATTGATGGCCAAAAGCTCTGGACTGCAAAACCGTATAAAATCATGACATTAAATCCAAAACATGTTCCACGTCCGATGATTGGTAATATCAGGGTATTACGGAACGATTACTTTACTGCAGCAATATAATATCCCCTCTGATTGAGGGATGAGACATACCAAAAATATCGTTCAAAATTTTATTGCTGTCTCACTACCTGAGCTTGCTGTGAGTAAATTTAACTTCAGTGGCCATGTATCGCCAATATAATTAGCATAACAGCTAATCTATCAAAGTACCTATTAATAACAAAGAAACAAGATTATGAAATAATTGCTATTGTTATTAAAACGGTTACCCAACAATTTGCTCGCAAATATGGACAAACTGTACGGGAGATGACGAAACACGAAGATCATCATACCGTAATCACAATCAATCAAAGCGGCTGTTTTGCACAACGGCCAATCTTGGAAGACTAGCGTATTGTTCAGGGATAGATAGTGGGCGGCTAGATACCATCGTAGCTTAACGTTGGGTTGCGTTTACGACACCAGTCTGCGTTGAAGGCTTCAGCGAAAACTCTTAATGCTGATGCAGAAATAAATATTCACCTCTAAAAACATAAATATGTACACGCAAATTTGCTACATAAGTTTATGATAAATAATGATAGTAAAGAAGGAGAAATAGCTTCTAAAGAGTAATAACGGCTTCCATTAAGTTGCATCGACCTCTACAAGATTCTTAATAAAATCAAAATCAAGCAACTACTTATTATAACTACTACTTATAATAATAAATAATGTAGTTAGGTAATGGTTTATCTAATTTCTAATACAATCCATTTCATGAACTTAAAAAAATATATTTTGAGCAAATTTTACTCCATTGACTATTTCTCTAGAAAATTAATATAAGATGGTTTCTCAAAAATATGTTTTATTTACAATTCATACTTTGAAAAGTTTTAAAGAAATCTATATTAATTGTTCTTTCTTTCATTGTCGGTTGTACTACAACAGCGAGAGATAGCCGTCACGAAAAACAAATAATTTCATCTAATTAAAACAATGCCACACAATAGCAGATAGACAATGGTACCATGTGCCGCCACGATGCTCAGAAGAATACAGCTTTGGCAAACAAAGACTCGATTTCAATGGGCAAATTAGCTAAAGGCTGGTTCGAAAAGTCATGTAGTGCAATTAACAGACGTGTGGGTACAGCGAAAACTAAAGTTTCAAATCTGATAGGTGTATTGTGGGCAACGCGAAAGACAATAGTCCTCGCTTGGAAGAGCCGGGTTCGTGTGTGTCCATATTCGTATTAGAATTTGCCTTGTTGCCATACGAATGTCGTACGATATAAAGATTCAGAATTATGGCGAACGTTTTTATAATTCACAACTCTTCTTCTTCTGCCTGTGTTCACAGTCCATCTGGGGTGGCTCGGCGCAGTATGTTTCCTCTTCCATTAATTTCGGTCAGACATCACAATATCAGAATGGAGAGAGTGAACATTCCAATGCATACTCAAGGTTTTCGTTTAGGTTTACAGATGGCAGCCCGGAGGTGCCTGACACCTCTTTTGGTAAGCTGTAGTTGGTGATTTGCCCTCACCCATTCCGGTGCCCCGAGGTTCTTATTTGTCTACACCGGGCAGTCTCCTTTAGTCGACTTTTACGATACTTCTGGGATGGCTGGAACATTCTTCGTTATTTTTACCCTCCTAGACAGCATGGAAAATAAAGATTTAGAATTAAAGCAACCATATTTATATGTATAAGACGTAATTGGATCTTGAAAACACAATTTGATCTTGATCCGCCAGGAAACAGCTTTAATGTAAACTTGACTAAAACAATCGTCTGTATGTATTTATTATCTAAGCAATAAACATAAAAGGTCGTTTTCTTAACGTTCAAATAATAGTAACCATGACGATAACCAAACAATCAAAGACAAAAGCCATTCACTAGGCGTGACTGTGACATAAGTATGTTTCGTAGACGTGTTCAGAATAGCCAACTATTTGTAGGTACACGAATTGTTATTGTAGTGGCTCGATAGAGAAGCTTGGATGCTTTGATTTATTTAAAACATTTGATAAAAAAATGTTATGGACATGAATGTTGATTTACTAAACTACTGAAAAGATGGATGAATTAACCGTTAAGCAATTAATTTGCAATTAAGCTATTGCCATACAGGATGGCATAAGGGCAGGTGATAATGATGACGATTAAAAAAACAATAAATTTAATCGATAATCCATTATCGACGTGTCTTAGAATTAGTAATACTTAAGAAAAAGGATCACAATAATTTCACGCTAGGTTTCCATAATCAATCAACAAATCAATGTTTACTAGGCGACATTTAGACATTTTTTATATGCACCTTTCGTTGTTAGATTATAAAAACCCAGCATAGGTCATTGAAATCGATAGTGTTGGAGCAACATGTAATAATAATAACGACTGTGCAAACAGGAATACCAAATAAAAACGACAGTAAACATTTACAATTCACTTTGAGTACACATTGAATGTGCGTGCAAGATTACTCTTATTTGATTTGCGAAAAATAGAAAGGCTGTGTGCGCTATGTCTTACTCGGAAATGCGTAAGAATAGGTATGGTTATAACAATATGTAAATACAAACATAGTACAAAAACAACAAGGAAGACAGACAATGTAATATTAAGTATTTGTAATTATAATGATCCAAGTTGGTCGAATGAATAAATGAATTCAATTGAATGAATCAAACTATGAAGACTTCAGATCCTCATATGTGGTTTTGAGTAAAAATACACAATATTAATAATTCGATATAAAGTTTAACTAACACCTAGGTTTTTAGCTAAATTTGCAAAGTTAGTCAAGCATAAATGTATAATTTATTGATGTCCCTTAAAATTGTGTTTATAACTCCAAAATCATCCACAAAATAAATAGTAATGACGAAAATCTATACATATCCGATTTATTTACGAGCGAATGCTAAATCTATATCAACAAAAGCTAATCTGAAACATATCCAAGTGCCTCGGGCACAAATAGACTTGTCAGCGGGCAAGTACTTAATCTGGGAGGCGTAGGCGCACCTCTAGGCACCCCAGCGCCGTATCAGACAACCATGGATAATACGAGACGTTTCACACATTAGTGCGCATTCAAAGTAATGACAGCCAGCCTGACATTTTATATTTAACCTTGCACTCGCATAATGCAGCGTTAAATCTTTTTGAAGAGCAGCATCAGCTATCTCTGTGACGGCGGAACTAAAGATTGTGACAACTCAACTCTAAAGAGATTTCATCTTTGAGGCTTCCACTATAGTCTACCTACAGTGAATTTTAATATCAATGTATTTTAAAGATTGTGACAACTCTTAAGAGATAATCTTTGGGGCTCGACTACAGTCAATTAATTTCAATATCAATGTATTCCGCTAAATTGGGATCAGGCTGAAACGATACACACACAGTGGTTTATGAATATGCAGAGGACATTATTTCAGGCGGCCGAACACGGTTCGAGGCGGAACCAAATACAAATGAACGCGACTGTATAAAAAGGACTGCTAACGGTCAATTAACATAGATACGGAGCTAGCCGGTGCAGCAACAGGTTCGCACCGAGCGATATGCAAATACCCCCGCCGGTGGTCCCCGATGCGCCCGCTGATACCGCCGTGCGCTGCGCCTATTCCCGGAATGAGTAATTGTGGTGTTGCTGATCTCAGTTCATGCACCAATCCTTAGGAGTACTCCTCCACCTAATAAAGATGTTGGCTTTGTTTTCCTTTATCGTTCCAAAACAATGCCGCCGACGCTAACCGTATCTGACAATTGACACCGATTCTTAATTCTCAAGATACTTATTGATATTTCATTACATTTTCTTCGTGAACTACATACATAATTACAAAACTGTGTTTCTTCATAAATTGTCTCTATGCTTAATGTAAATGCCAGTATGAACCGTAAACATTTAAAATGATAAACGAGAATTATCGTGATCTTTTTTCGTGAATGCACAAGTGAGACTTTTATGGATTTACTCGGTCAGAAGTGCACAATGGGGCCGATTAATAAAACATTGCGATGCAGATACACCAAATACGACGGCGAAGATGGAAAGTAGTTCGTGCTTCATGTAAGACCGCTAATAAGGCTTCTTCTTTATATTAATGTTGCTCTTAAATGTGTAGGTCTATATGTGTAATACAATACATCTCTTGGGTTAGAACATTGTCTCCACCTAGGCGTGATTTTTGGACATCCTCACCAATTTAAGGATTATAAATAGCTTCAGGTTGTTTCTAAGCGTTTATATGTGTAGATGTAGGTGTACACTCGCGTGGTCTACCGTGTTTGCGCAAGCTCTCACGGTGGTTTAAAAAAAGAGAGATTATTGACATAGAGAAAACAGAACTCACGCCGTTAACGGTGGTTGATAAATACAGATATGGAGGTACACCAGTCAAATATGATTAGGGCTGCTAATTTTGGAATATGCTGACTCAAAAAGTAATCACATAATTTTCTAGTAAACCACTGTTTGCTTATGGCACACGCCTCCTGTTTGTTTTACAGTTAATATGTAGATGTAGACACATGATGTAACGTAATCTGGTCGATGTGTTATAAGAATTCACACGTCTGGCCAGTTTGGAATCTTTGATGCGATCTACGCTATTGTCACTGTCAATAAACGTCATTGGAATGAGCCAAGGCTGAACTAGAAATTGACAAAAAATACCAAGTCGGGGTGAACGGCCTCTCTGGACCCGGATGTGAATAGAGCCAACACTCCACTGCTTGTCATTGCTTTATTTTGCGCCAAAAAGTCAACAAACAATGTGTTATCGAAAATCTTATCTTTGCAATGCAAACGTGATAGGTACCTTTATTGTGACACATGACGTATTTTGCAGTTTAGATAAGGTAATAATCTGTTACATTTGCCGCTACCCAAAACAATTGCAACATTAAGTTACGAAAAAATGAAAATTATCTTTATTATCATATTTATCACAAACTTACTTTACCGCAAATTGTATCACGTTCCACTTAACGTTTAAGCTTCTGTAGAGGTTTCGGTTCACACAATGTTAGTGATGAATGAATACAATCACTTAAGAACAAAACGCTAAACTTCTCGCGGGCAAGAACATTCATTACGTAAAACAATTACATTCTAGCGTGACTAGTGGTAATACTAGCTTCCTTCGTAACGACTAGCTCCTGTGATTACAGTACTTCATTAAGAGGACTGCGCCCAGGTACAAATGTAACGTCGACACCTCAGCGTACACTGTTAAATCCAGTTCTTATCAATAGCATTATCTTGACTGGGCAAGCCGCAAACAATTGGACATAGTAAATAGTCGACTATATAGCTACTTTCATAATTAGAATGTATTAAAAAAGAAAAGTTTACCTATGAAGAGAACGTTGACAACTAAGTATTCCTACAATAAAGTAAAATAAGTTAGAAAAAATCAAAAGGTTTCATATTGTAATAAAAAAATTTTATGATCCCGGACTAGTTTATAAATCATCCGTGACAAGGAGTACGAGAAAGAAAGGAAAGGAATGTATAAATACACCCACCATTTAATAGTGGTTGCGGTATAGAAGAATTCACGTTTGCTTAGTCGACTCCTGCTCCAGCCGACTTACTGATAGTTGAATGTAGCGGCTGTGATATAGTGCCCGATCTCGGCAGTTCGTGACCACCGTATCCAAATCCGCTATCACTGGCCGGCCTTGGACTATTTCCACACACCTTAGCTTTGTTGTATCGCCGGCAAAGGTCAGCTAGAAAGACTAAGAAACCACATATCGATAGCTCGTTGCTCATTGTTCGATCCTCTTAAATTCAATCTAATCTTAATCTCCAGTGATTAATCTAATGCATTTTCAAGGTAGTCCCAATTTTAATTGGTTTTACACATCACGATATTGGTTGCAAGACACTGAAGACTTCTGGATTATGTAATTCGAAGGTCAAGAGCGGCGACAGTTAATTATGCTTGGCATGACGGACAGGATGATCAAACATTCTACAGGTCAACTACTCACTACGAAGAAAAGGAAAATGCTTTATAGCTATTACATCTTCTCAATCTTTGAGGATTTTGCTTCGTATTCAATACTGAATTCACAGTTATTCGTGTGAACAAAAAAGAGTTACAAAAATTAGCTACCACATCAGTCATTATCCAGAATTCTAAACATCTGATTAATATAAACGAAGATACAAGTGTCAGATCGTAATATCGGCGGTCATGCACCACTGTCTTAATTTATGTAAGGAATTTCCAATGAGCATCACCAAATCTGCTGATGTAGGCGTAGCATAATTATACGGAAGGACGATAACACTAAACAACGCTTAATTGAGCCGAGGTCAATCGATATGGATTGGCTTTTAACATTTTCGCATAATAATATGAATTCTTAGCTTTTTTTCTTAGCCCAAGTTTTCATTCATAGCTGTGCAGTTAAAAAATCAAATGCTTTGATTGCATGACACTACTCCGATTCTCAGGTCGCTCTAAACGACTTGTTTATATAAATTGTAAATAGTTCAATCAACACTAATGCGAACTTCTGAAATTGTTGAGATGTCGCGTTGGTTTCATGGTGGTTAATTAATTATATCAGAGTTTGAAACATCAGTCAACCGCCACGAGATGAATAACTCCCACGGTCGGTCTTGCAAACAAGGCTTCGGTGCTGAACAAGGCATGTCTAGTTACACAATGCAGTAAGTAATTTAGAGTCAGGGACAGATTTCAATTCTCAAACGCCACCACCACAGTATTTTGAAAACGGTAATGGGACAAATGCGCCCCTGAATTTGGCGGTGATAATGGTGGGTGATTACTTGACTCATCGGTACAGCCTAGGGCTATTTTTGTACCGCCTCCAGTGACTCACCGAGTAATCTGCTCGACTTCTTACCCGCAGGTTCAATTACGTGTGAGCTTTTTGTGTTCTTCGTTTTTTGTTTCCTACTGTACAATAGCAATTACCGATCGCTTCGTTCATGTTACAAGCAATTTTGTAGATCTGTTTAATTACGCAAAGAACTACTGCGGAAGTTGATATCTTGCACCGCAAAAAAGATTCTCATGCAAGTGTGTATTATTTCACAGAAAGAAAATTTGCTACCTTTAAATAATGGTGGAGAGTGGCGATTCGTCAGTTTAAATGGAACTGAAAGTAACCAATAGGAATGCAATCCGCAATGTTCTTTAGAGATCGATGATCAGTTGAACAAAATTGCAACCAGTTTATAATTCAACAATTACTCTAACAAGACACAGCCGCCCACCGAAGGGCCAACTCGACGCCCCTATGGTTTAATTATTACTCGATTCCCGTGGGAGATACCGTTTGCCGAATGGACTCTGTGACTCATACAAATTGCATTCGTGATCAACATAAGCACGTTAGTTTTGTGATTAAGCCTCACTGACCTGAAATCATAAACCAATCAAACCGGCCCGGAATAACCATTGACCGAGGTTTGAGTATGGAGGTTTCTATGCTACGAATTGGTGTCCACGCCGCTTTAATTGACTGCTGAGCAGTCGTTCTATAATGATATAATTTCTTTATTGAACCATGATTTATGCAGCAATCATGATTTTGAGATCAATTAAGGTCCCATCTAGCAAAATGTTCCATCTCGGATACTTGTTTTGATTTTGGAAAGTGATCCTAAGATATTTACATCGATGGCTATTACTAGTAAAGCCGTTAAAGTTTGGTGAATGGCCAGCGTGAGTCACGGCATGATGTCATCGCTCCTGGGAAGTGGTCCGCGCACCGCAGCACCCTCACCCGTGGGCTATGGAAGGTCACCAGACTCAGATAGCGGTCATGGAACATTGGATTCGACTTAAGCCTGTAGTTTCGTACACAGAAGGGCTATTTTTAGACATCTACTATGATCGCATTTGTTTTTCAGAAAGTTTACATTACCCGTATGGGATAAACATCTTAATTTGAATATTAAAGGTAATCATTGTCTTGCCTCTAATCATCATTGGAAATTTAGTCTATTATGTATGTACTCTAAACGACTTCAAAAAGCTGACAGCCAACCTTCAGAACTGAAGAGACACTGAAAGAAGAAGATATCTAATTTAAAGCAAACTGAACTTTCTTTAACATAACAAGTAAAACCACTTATCTGTATAGTCTCTAAAGCTAACTCTAAATGTGTACGCATTGAATGTTTATTAAGAATGATGTGTAGTAAATATGATACAATGTATATTGCAGTAATAGAAATTTGCTAGCCATTCCAAATATGTAAACTAATTACTTTTATTTCGTTCATTTCAATTGCTTCGAAGATTCAAACGTATTTGTTTGTACAAAGATTTTGGTGGTTAGAAAAAGAATTTCGAAAAATTATGATCTTGAGGCGGGAATCGAACCCGCGTCCGCTGCCGCGTCGATTCCCGCCTCAAGATCATAATTTTTCGAAATTCTTTTTCTAACCACCAAAATCTTTGTACTTATTTTTCTTACATTTATATAATATTAAAATTAAAAATCGAATAGTATTTGTTTGTTTTATTGCATTGTCAGTAAGTCTCCGTTCCGGTAGTTGGTATAATTTCTTTAAATACGGTACTTTGAAAGAGTAATAAAACATTCCGGCGCTCTCGTACTTTCCAAAATTGAATGATTTCAAGAAACAGCCAGTAATTAAGGTTATATTTTCCGTGGAGGTCAGCAGTGGAGATAATAATTCTTTAATTGTTTGCCGAAGTGAATCCTGGCACACAATAATAATTTTTAATGAGTCTTCTGGGGTCGCATTGCGTCAAGTTTTCTCTTAGTTCCACTTCGTAAGCAGTTAAAATACTTATTTTAACTTACTGTTTTCAATGTAGCATATGCATCTAACATATTGTAGGTATCGAGATGCTTACAATGAATGTGTGAGTTGCGCTATTGACCAACATTTCTCTTCAGCTTTGTTTGAAGAGTCAAGCAAATCTCAACATCGTTAACAATCACTTTCCTTCAGTCTGCGAACTGATCCGATCACAAAAAATGACCTTTAATACAAAAATAATGCTCAGCTTAAAAATAATGATAGTTAGTGAAAGTGACCAATGAGCTTTCAAACACGAATAATGAAGGGTACCGATCGTATTATCAAATTTATGAACGGAGAAAGTTCACTTTGAACTATAGCATTAGTAGCTGTTGTAATATTAGGAATTAAAGAATTTTGTATCGATGAAGGCATGATGCTCCCAATCCACATCTGACATAATTGCTAGGAGATCCAATTGCTCACTACATTGTGGGTTCTAGGAATATTGGTATAATAAACTAAGCACCGTATTCAAATTTCAATAAGGCAAATACTCTGACAATTATTAGCCTTAATTTCTTATTTTTGAGAGTATTAAGAAAATTTTGTTTTATTATCGACACACAACATCACCAAACCACTATCATTAGACCCTTAAAGATGATAAGTATGACGCAATAAATCCACAATAGCAAAACATGTCTACTTTATGCAAATACACAAGTTAACGAATATTTTATTGTGTATAAATAGGTACAAGGAGAGTGTAACATTCGAATTGTTGATATCAACAGTTTTATATTGACCGTTAACGGATATAAAGACGTGTTCAAATATAACGGGTGATAAGAATTCGAATTTATATGATACGAAATGGACAAATATTTATCAAACTTATTCCTTATTTGATTACCTGTATCAGTTTCGCATACTTGTAAACAAGACCTGATAAAAAATATAGAAACGAAAATGAAATTATGTCTGTTGGAGTTTCACTTGTAGATAAAATAAAACTTAAATAACAACATCTTAGCCTGAACTTTACTCAATTCAATGACAAGCCAATAGACATTGGGTAAGAACTAAATGGTGTTTTTATTTTATTTTTTATTCCCCTAAAGAGGGAAGAAGGCATACAAACGATGATGATTTTGTAGTTTTTCGGAATTTGTAGTGTTTATTAGACATTACATACCTAGATAGAAATTAAAAAAATCCACCAGAAACAAAAATATTTGTTTGCAATATTTGAAAATTTGAATTATTTTTTAAATAGAATAATGTAACCAACAAAATATAGGTCACTCACGTTGCAGAGGCATGGATGTTGATAACGAGTTTTCTGTATATGTCCTATGACTCAAATTAATCTCCAGCAATATAAGGCACGTTCCTTAACCTTCGTTTGCTTGTCTCATTATCGTGATGTTAAAGAAAGGAGCATGTCACATCCAAAGTCCATGACGTTAACAGGTTCGCGCTTTATTTACATAACGCATATTATCGATCCTGCTTGGTTCTTCCTCACTGGCTCTGTTTACGCAGGAACAACTAGGTGCCCATGTAAAGTATACTCAAGTATACTCATGTAGTATTTTCCAAACATTAGGTACAGTCACGCACACTCGAGAATGCCGTGGGAAGCTTTGACCCTGAAATATTTAGGTAACCAAAAAATGTTTAAGTGTTAGGCATGTTAGAAACTTGGGGAGCTCTTTAGTAAGTTTACGATGTAATTGCGTAGCTTATTTATTTATTACTTAAGTAACTTTCACGAAAGCTGGTCATGGACTAAAGAAATATAATTTCTAGCTATTTCTGGTGCGACGGCTTCCTTCCATGTTGGCCTGGGACCGGAAAAATAATGTAGAACTAAAGAGATAAAACCTTGAGCAGTATTGGAATATTTTTATTCCCTATCAATCTGGTCGTTCAATGGTCTCTTTCCATTACATTTGGGTAGAAAAGTGTAGATTGATTAATCACATGAACCTTTCCGGTGTAATGGGTGATATGAGCTAAGGGAGTGGATGGCTTGATGACGTTTTACCGATATGAATGGAAGAACAAGAAGCAACAGCGCCGATCCCAGATAAACTGGGAAGAGGACAGGAAGATGGTAATTTCTTAATTTCTGGTGCGATAGCTACGTTAAACTATTGGTTCTGGCTTTATTTGTTAGCATTAATACCCATCAATATGCCCATGGGCTATCTTTTTATTTCTGGAGGCAATGATAAAGAAGATAGAAGCCAAATGCTTGTTCCCAGTCCACCTAGACCCAAACGCGTCCACCAAGTCCTGTATCGTCAACCTTTTGCTTTTAATTTTTTTGTCTATTATTATAGTTATTACACAATGCTATTAATTTGTTATTTATTCTGCAGGTTCTTCAAGTTGTAGACCAATAAAAAAGTAAGCGTGCACGATAAGGTATATTTTAACTGATAAACAACGGTTTGTGTTGTTCTATATCGGACATATTACCTATTGGTTAGATTGATAGCAATACGAACTATAAAGAGCATACAAGGTTACCAATATAACAAGGCAAAAGCCGAATTTCAATTTAAGTAATCGGAGCGTTAGCCCGGTGTGCTATTTCTGGACTTGACACATTTTGAACATTCCAAACAGATCTTATTGGTCTCCTTTAACTATCCAGAACTGTCCCAATTCTTCAATCAATTTGCAACCTTATATTTTTGTAGTAAAGTACAAAGTCGATTAGGAAAATTTAACATTTTGTGATAGCCTGACGTGCTGCTGACTGTTTCCACGCAGGGGATATGTCGCGACACAGGACATATACGCAACATTCCTCGGGCGTGCAAGTAGGCGGGCGCAATGTCGCAAAAATGCACAACAACACAACGCGTCTAGACACTGAGGTATGCCGCGCGTGTTATCTGTCGACGTTCTAAGACTGGCACAATGCAACCTCTGTAGGCCTATCACAGGACGTGGACAAAATCTCACTGTGTCTCTAATCTTAACTTGTGCTCTACTCTCGACATGTTTGTAACCAAAACACTGCAGTACCAATCTGGCGAAATTGTTATCCTTATACGAGAGCACATTGCCATTCCTAAAAGAAGAAGAATGCAAGCCTCTCCAAAGATAACTTTCGTTGTATCAGTTATCAGTCTCGCTTAGTAGGTTTGTGGGCCCTCTAACACTTCTATCTATGGAGTTGACGATATTATTGAATTGATGTTCGGTTTTATAGCGTTCCGGCGGCCACCTTTCTCAATGTTATGATGCCGCGATGTGGGTGAAACGAACGAAAGTCGCGGACAAGTTGTTGGCCCGTTTACGTACGGCTCCCAGCGTAACTGTGATTCAAAATGTCAAGTGGTTAAAGAAACTGTTTACAATTTGTTGGTGAAAAATCCAATTATAAAGAAATTTGTTTGAAAAATTATGAGTCCTGTGGAGAAGACGCGGTTTCGATTCGCGCATCAGTTCTATAATTTTTCGAAATTTCTTTGTGAAAAATCTAAATAATAATTCCAATTTTATGTAACGCAATCGCGGACAAGTTGTTGGCCCCTTTTTTCCCAGTGTAACTGTGATTCAAAATGTCAAGTGGTTAAAGAAAGTGTTTAGAGTTTATTGTTAAAAATTCCAGTTATATAAAGACCTTAATTACTACAACACGCTCCCGCGAAATGTCATCCCGTTTCACGAAGTAAATTACTCAACAAAAACTCAAATGCCAACGGAAAATGTCGAGCACTTACCTCGATGTATATAGACGTCATCTCGCTAGTAAACACAGTGTTTTGTTTTGAAAAAGTTCACTATCGAAACTAAACGCACATTTCACAGTTCCAAATTCAAAATAAACAGGTTCATTCGAGGTCTGTTTTTAATATTCGAACTCCCGTTCCACAGCAATTTATTTTTTTAAATGCGCCAAACGTCAAACTTCCCGCGCAATGGGCCGCGTGAAAAAGAAAAGGCGCAGGCAAAGGCACCCGCGTCCGCAGCCACAAGTGCGTGCGACGCGTTCCGTGTCGCCGACCGGCACTGAGCGCGGTCGGTGGGTGAGCGCCGCTCAATGGCAGCCGTGCTCAATGGAGCATCCGAGTTCGGAGGTCACCGATCATCCCGACCCTCCGATTCTGCACCAAGTTTCTCCATTACCCTATAAACCTACAAGAGTGCCGAATGTGCGCTCCGACTTCGTATGTGTATACCGCAAAGCTGTTTAGGAGCTATTGAATGGTTGGAAACGATAAAAAGAGAAAAAAGATGGCATATAGGCTCTATACACAAATCACATATTATATACACAAATCACGCCTATATCCCCGAAGGGATAGGCAGAGGTGAATTAACTTAATATAGGCTCTATGGTCGTAGTTAAGTTAATTTTTGTATAATAATGCTTAACGTGTTTAAATAAGTACGAAGCATGTGGGGTGTTTACCTGTAAGTAGTTGAGGCTTTAAGTAATCCTAGTGTAACTGCCGCACTCAGAGACGTCAATTAACGATAGTGGGTACTGAATGTCAAAAAATGACAATTCAAAACTAGTCTCTATTCTTGTCAGGTCTTTGGTCTAAATTTAAATGAAAATTTTTGACATTAAGTACTCATTAAAGTTATTTGACGTCTCTGAGTGCGGCAGTTAAAGACACTCTTGGCAGACCTAATAAAAAAAAATAAAAAGAAATGCGAGAAAAAAGTTAATTCGTATGCACTTGCCTTTTAACTTTTTGTGCACAATAAATTTGATTTGATCATAAGTGTTTTGAATTGATGCGGTGGAGTTTTGAGGTCGACTGTGATAGCTATAGTATAGACTAAGTATGACATAGTTATCTGGGATGGGCGACTGACTATTTGTCATAGAACCGGTAGAGGAAACGGGGAGATGCGGTTCTTTGGTGTTCATTAAATGACGGCGTTGTGAATAATTATCATTTATTGCGGATCGAGAATCTTGTTTTTTGTTCGTATTTACTCGTCTGTGGACCAAATGTATATTTGACGGACGGTCTGTAGAGTATTCACGTATTGTGTGGGAACCTGGTGTTTTACATTCATAACACAAATACCTACATACATTGCCATTTCATTCATCACTAGCACCTTTACGGTGTGATGAATAATATGAATCAAAAGGAAGTGGATGGCTTTATGATGTCTGACCGATATGAATAGAAGAGGAAACATATTGCGCCGACCCCAGATAGACTGGGAACAGGACAGGCAGAACAAAATACATACATTGCCATTTACCGGAAACTTTAATAATAATAAAGATCTATAACGTTAAATACGTATTTAAACAAATAATAAAAGCCGTGTGGTGACGGAAGAGAAGAATATAATTGTCACCACCCCCAATCTCTTCCGTGGGTGTAGTATAAGGCGACTAAGTGAATAATGGGCAGCAGCATTCCTCTTATACCACCTAGCAATATACTGCGATTTACGTGGCTGATAGATGGCAATAGGCTTGCCACCTGTTACATGGGACCTAAAATTACCTCTGCCTTGCCAAATAGGCGTGATTTCTGTATATATGTAATAAAAACGAACTGCTTTAGAGAAAGACGCACCAAGTGCTTTTAAAGGTACTCGAACCTCCACTCAATAAAACCGAAACAACGCAAAACCATTCAGTGGCATTAGTTAAATTTACTATAGGCAAATGTTCCCCGAACAATGCCGCAGTTACTCCAGTTATCGAGGTCCTAACTCACAAAGGTCCTCTCTATTCCCCATTGTACGTTCCATTTTGCATGAGAACCCCGCGCTGAAACAATTGCACAGTCCGTTATCGGAACAGAAGCTATTATGTTATACAGTTGCACTTTATGCTGGTATCGAAGCGACGTGTCGATTGGCCGCCATTGTTACAATTCCTGCCCCGAGCGACTAGGTTTTTGTTGAACCAGTGCCAGCAGCTGAGCTGGGAAATACTAACCGCCTCCGTGGCCCACTGGAATTAAGATCCCCGAGGGTTCGATCCCCAGGGGAGTATTTGTACTGGGTTGGGTTGGTAGTAGAACTTTTTCCAGTCCTCATGCGCAGATCCCAGGCTTGGCTTAACCATAATCAACGACATTATTCCTTTAGTCCTTTTCTTCCATATGTGCACAATGCTTTACATTGACACGAGAACTTTTATGTAAAGTCAAGACCAACCATTCACTGGCAAAACGGATTCCAACGGCGATTTATGTACCTATCTGCTATGTATATGTTTATGGCAACATCGACCACTGACGGTATGAGACACTGAACGCTACGCAAAACGATCCCAAAATCTCCCTGGCCACAAATAATAAAGCAATTAAAAAGATTAATTGCGAATCGCGGGCCCTTCGGGTCGCAATAAAAACAATCGATCCGAGAATCGGAACACGACCGTTCCTCTTCCATAATCGAGATCTTGTATCGTTATCAAACGTGGGAACAAAGCATGAAAGCCGGCCGCTCAGCTGGTTTATGGGCAATGTCGTCGGATAACCATATAAATTGTACGGGAACCGTGGTGCCCATCTGAATTTGAGATAGGCATCTTGATGGATAGATTATAATGGCGCCGGCTCTAGTGAGGCGCTTTGTCCTATCGCTTGTGGATTTTACTTGCTATTTATAGTGGGCCGATAGCATCTTTGCTCAGGGCCCGCTGAGTATGTTACCTTACATGTCTAAGCCACATTGTCTCGCGCTAATACTTGTACTGAAAAGTTAAGAAACGTACATAGTTTCTAGACCAATTAATGGTATTTAGGCAGGCACCTAAATAAAAATCCAGAAACGTTGAAAGCGAAATACCCAGGTATTCAAAATGAATCTTTATACTTTTAGAAAGACAATGAACAAAACCAGATTCTAATAGCGAAATGTTGGAATAGCGCGTCACCTCCATTAAATTGTGAAGTGTTAGTTGCAATAACAAATTAATCACCTCTCACTATCAGTGGCTATTGTTAAACTGTATGTATTTATTGGAAACAGCCATTTCTAATTTCTCGAACAAAGCGTCAAGGAGGCGGTGCCTGCGCGTGCGCCGCTTATCTCCGATCTACTAGCGCAATATGGAGCCGGACTGGCTATCCTAAATCACCGGCCCATAGAAAAAATAACGACCTATTATCTGAAAGTATTCATTATGAGAGAGCGGTGGACCTACCAGATTTAGTTTTGTGTTGCTGGTACGGATTACAACATTCCTTGCAGTGTCAGATAGTAATACATGCCTAGCCTACCTACATCGAAATTGGTTAAGTGCTTAATCATCATCATATTCACAATCATCATCATATATTCACACATACACATATTTGTCAAATTTGAAGTTTATTCGTAGTTAAAGTTTATTCGTTTGAAGTTTATTCGTAGTAGCATAGTGTTGTTCATATACTTAGTATAAGTAAGCTGTTAGCTATCCGAAGAAAATAAAATACATAATTAAAACTATAACTTCTTTGCACTTTCCCTACATCCAATCTCATAAATGCCCTAATGAATTGCCGTCGATTTCGGGTACTCTTGGCCTGGCCCTTTAATAGAATTGTAATTTGATTATGTAAGATCAGACTATTACAAAAAAAGTGGTTAGAAAAAGTTCGAAAACTTAAGGTCCTCTCACGCGGGAGCTTTACGTATGATGATTCATCCCTGAGGCTATTATGTTTGTACATACAACTTTTTTTGCTGAGATTTAATAACATTTCGCCAATGTTTACACGCTAAGTCACGTGTCACAATTGCGGGGTTTCATGAATTTGGTTTCACATTAATCTCGCTCGGTGCGTAACTATACTTTCTAGTGATTCCCGCAGAGGTGATGGCGCCCCTACAAGTGCTCATATGTTTTATTGGTGGCCAATTAGCTGCCATATTTCCCATATGCTAATACACTTATGAACGTCATTCACTCGTAAAAGGATTACTCGACGAGCGGTGAGCTCTTTTACTAGGAGATAGCTTCGTAGGCAATAAACTTACAGCGATAAATCTTGTCATATATCCTATTGGTGGGGCATAGATGAGATTAATAGGAGGTCGATCGTCATTATTATATTTATTGAACAACTTAAAAGGCACAATAGCCACCTTAACAAGTTGCGTACCTGTGACGCAATATTGCATGGCGCCATAGCCACTGTCTGTGCAATATTGCGGCACTGGCATTGAATGTGTGCAAGCCAGGTCAATCAATATTAAGTATTTTCAAAATTACATAATTGTAGGTAATTGGAATGCGGATGTAAATTTGTTTTGTTCTCAGAATGTCGAAATGGATCACTGATATTTTTAGATCCATCTAGCCAAAGTAGTCACAAGCCCCCGCAAAGTCGTTCAAGTTTTTCTGACCCGAAACAGCATTAGTTATGTATAGTAGTTCTGTAATTCTCTTATCCTCTTATATCTATTAGGAAGCAATATTATCTTATACCACTGTTAAAATAGAAAATATAAGCAACTGTTCCGTATTAAGTAAATACTTACACATACATATCAAGTTTATCCCCAAAGGCGTTGTTGGAATTGTAACGCCCACATTTCCGCTATTTTCCGCTAATTTTAGGTCTAATGTCTATGCATAGAAGATCTTCTAACCAATCGGTCGTATGCTGCTCGTATTCAGAATTTGTATAAAAGAAAGGTATAATTAAGGCAGTTTTATGTAATGGGAAAGAATAAAGAAGACACGATAGAAATTACCGCTTCGTTGAATATCTAAACCCAGATCGAACTTACACATAAAAACTTAAAATTACACGATGATATGACAAGTCATGTTTTGCCTTACAACTTCATATACTGAATATCGTTAAACATGGCTGCAGTGTCGTGGCACGCTTTCACGTTAAAATATAAATGTGTAATCCACACCGTTGGACAAAGGGAGTATATTTCGGTTGTAAAGCGCCAGTCGCATTGATGCATAGTGCACGTGTGGTGACGGCAAATACTCGTGACTCGCGATCACGACACACAAAGCCCGTTCGCGTCAAAAACACGGAACACGGGACCTTGTTTGTGGACAATAAGGAACGACATATGGACACTAAAGGGATACCGTTACTATCTTGTAATTTTACCAAAATGGAATAGATAACCTTCGACAACAAATGCTCTCAACGTTGCGAACTTTAAGAAAATTGAAGTCGTATCTGATACTGAAAATAAACTATACTTAACACTTCATATGTGAACGCTATTCAATATACATGGATGGCACTGTTCAGTTTCTCAAAGATCTATTATTAATACATACAGCATACAGCAGATTGATGAAGCCGCAGGTTGACGAACGAATAGAAAATCACACGATCTTCGTTCCGATTTGAAATTTTGAAAATGTAGCGTTGTGTTTTTAATTAAATACAATAAATAACCAAAAAAACAGAAGTCAGTGTAGCTTTTGAAGCCAAAAAATGGTTAGGTCACCAATGCGACATAAGTGTTTTTATTATAAAATCAAAAACCGAACACTTACAATATAAAAAGACTGGATAAAAGGAAGGCTAGACGTATAGAAAATTTTATTAGTGGAATATTTCTCTAAGGTACAGTAACTGCGATCAAGATTCCGCTACAATAAAAAACGAATCAATCTGTGTAAGCTTTTGAATTGCACAATTAGTAACCTTATATCTGTTGTTGGAGCCGTGCAAAAGCTATTTGTACAAAAACTCATTTATTACAAAGATATTGAGCTAGAACAAATGTTCTTTGATACTATTGCTACAGGGTTTCATGATTACATGTTTTTTGTAATTACTATCAGCGTTAGACTTAGTCCATAATACAATTTATTTATTTCAAAATAAAGTACGACCTATATACTGACAGCATTTCCGAACTTTTTAACAAACTGAAATTCAAGGAAGGCAAAATTTTAGGAAAGACATGTATGGATATAATAAACCTATTTAGTATAATATTTGGTAGACATATACAATAGACAAAGTATAAAATTAACTGCTTAATTATAAAACACCCAAGACAACTGAATTTAAAAAAAAGCTTAAAAAAAGAATTATCTTTCTTTATTAATTCCTTTTTATGTCAAATGTCTAAGACCAGTCAGAAAATTAATGATATTTGTAATGTAATGTATCTATTTAATCTACTCTCTGTGTTGACCAGTCATCCGTACGAGAGTCGTGAGAAGAAATGTAATTCCAAACAACTTGGTTACCCACATAGGCAATGGCTTGCATCTAAAGTAGTTTTAATAAGGATATGCCAGACATTTTTAAGGTTTTCGGTGGTGCATTGAGCATGTGAGCACAATGTAGAGCATGTAAAAAATATAGACATTGAAAGGTGCGGTGACAAAATATCTAGGAGAATAACATAAGGAACAGAAAAGGGCAATAATGGGAAGGAAGTGGGTATTTAGATTCTACAAGCTATTAAAACTAATGTCGATTTCAGGTAAAAAACTAAATAAGGAATGAATGCACCACTCCACATTACACATTGTCAGCAACATATCTTAATCTTTCACGCTCAAGCAACTAATTCACGTAGAGACTATTTTTGCATATTACTTCATGCATTATAAGCATTTAATAAACATTTTGTTAGGTATTAAACCCGTTTTTTTGGATGAAAATTGATGGGAGATTTGGGCGCGCTCATTCCTACCGATACTCAGCTTGGTGGTTCCAGAAAGCACCGCGCCCTCTAATTTGGCGCTGATGGTCAAGCAATAACGCGACACACACGCCACCATACGGAACAAAAAGGAAGCACTCACTCTGGACCGTGTCCTGGCGAATGGCGCGAATGCGAGTTCGCTAAGCAGTTTTGTTTTGGAATATCCTACGCCGTGCGTGTGTTTTCTTATCAAAACTTTATTGTGTTACACCGTGTGTCAACCAAAGTCTAAATAGATACTAATCGGACCTGATTTAGCAATAGTGAAAGGAAAGCCGGCTGCTGTGGAGGAAAGGTGAGTCGTACTCAATTTCTTTCGTCGGTTTTCTATCCAACCCTTTCTCATCTCCTCGTCAATTACAGTCCATTCAGTCCACGAGCTAACATACTGGTCCTTCGAGCCGGATTCTTTATTAAAATAACCTTTTCAAACCATTTTAGCACGTTGCTTAAATCTACGTACTTTACGTTACGTTGTTAATTTCGCAAGATGGCGGAAGAATTACAAATTAAAAGAAAAGCTTTAAATATGAAAAAAGAATATTTATTTTCAAAAATGCAAAAGCTATACGACGCTTCGAAAAAGATTAGTAGTGATTTGAACATATTGCCAACTTTTTTATTACAATTGTCAGAAATTGCAAGTGTTCGTACGAAATTTGAGACAGCCATTTTTGATTTGTATGAAATAGAATTGCAATTAAAGTCTACAGCTAAATTGTCAACAAGTGAACTGGAATCCTTTGACGAAATGTATAATGCATGTCGTTTAATTGCTAATAAGCAGTCAAAACGGTCAACGGATTGCGAATCGGAAAAAAAAGATTTGGTAGTACCGTCATTACCGAAGTTATCGCTTATTGAATTCGATGGAAATATCGAGAACTGGGTGACTTTTTATGACACCTTCGTATCTTTAGTACATAGTAGGAATTTCTCCGATATAGATAAATTCCATTATTTACTCTCTTGTTTAAAAGGTTCTGCTTTGAACATAGGAAAAAAGTTACCTATTACCGCTGCTAACTACTTATTAATTTGGCAAAATTTAGTTGATAAATATCAAGATAACAGAACTTTAGCGTGTAGATATTTTGACAAAATGTTAAATTTTGCGCCTTTAAATAAAGATACTTTAACAAATTTAACTTTATTCATTGAAACGTTCGATCATTCACTTAAAGCTATACAATCATTAGATATTAAAAAGTTAGATGATTTCCTATTTTGTCACATAGCATTGCGGCGACTCGACCCTCATACAAGAAAGCTATTTGAAGAAGGTCGAGATCAAAAATTGATACCCACATTTACGGAGTTAATAGATTTTGTTAATAAACAGATTAAAGTCCTAGAACATACCTTAACAAATACGTCTAATAATAATCCGTCTACTTCGTCAAAACCTACCAATAATTATTCCTACAAAAATAGTAATAATAATTATAAATTTACGTCCTCTAAAACGGTTTTAAATGCCACCCGAGCGACTAACAATTACAATAATAATAATTATCGTAACTCGAACATGAACAACCCGGTTTGTGTTCACTGTCAACAAAATCATATGATTTATCGATGCGACCAATTTCGTAAATTGTCGATTGATGATAGAATGAATCGTATTCATTCTTTAAAACTATGCACTAATTGTCTGAAGCCAGGTCATAATTATAACAATTGTAAAAGTACCATGACTTGTGGTGTGTGTACGTTACCACACCATTATTTATTACATAAAGATAGCGAAACGGGATGCGCGGGTCAGGTGACGGCCGTGCCGAATAATAGTACCTTGTCCCCGCAACGCTCTCTTTCGCACGCACAGCAAGCGCTCGTTACCTCTCACTCCGTGAGTGAGCCGATGCTTACGCAACATGCGCTTTGCGTAGGTGATATGGATAGTCGCGGGTACGGGGTAGTATTAGGGACTGCACTTACTCGTATTGTTGATATTGACGGTCAATATCAAGGCTGCCGTGCAGTCATAGATTCGGGAGCTCAGAGCTCTTTTATCACCACGGAATGTGCACAGAAATTAGGGTTGCCACGGAAAAAATGTCCTTTTAATATTAACGGTTTGGGTGGTGGTGCTATTAAGAATCACGGTATTGTGAGCTGTACTATAAAGCCCATGTATACGGACGGTCCTACGTTTAAGGCCGAGTTAGTGGTTGTTTCCAAGGTGGCATCCGACATGCCAAATATAACCTTTACTGAAAATGTAATAAGCCAATACAATTCTTTTTTGTTAGCGGATCCATTGTTTTTTAAGCGGTCACGAATTGACATTTTGTTAGGTAACGACATAGTACCGGAGCTCATAAAAGATAAGCCTTTATTAATTAATAGCAACATCCCAACTGTAATTGATACCGTGTTTGGTTACGTTGTCAGCGGAAAATTATATCCACTGAGCAATAATAATTTATCTCAGACCTTTCATTCATCGATTTCTAATAAAGAACCAAGTTTAGAAAAAACATTAAGTGCCTTTTGGGAGATTGAAGAAGTGCCGTGCACCTCTCCGTTAAGTCCTTTAGACCAATTGGCTGAAGATATATTTGTAAAAGGGCACAAACGGGAATCGAACGGGCAATATGTCGTGCCGTTACCTTTTGCGCCTGAGCACCCGCCGCTTGGAGATACGCGTGCTGTCGCCGAGCGTAGGCTACGATACACGGAGCGTAAACTTACACGAACGCCGAGGCTACAAAAAATGTACGGTGATTTCATGCGCGAATATGAAGCTCTCGATCACATGGAACTGTATCAGGATAATAAACCTAGTTTATATATTATCCCGCACCACAGTATATTACGTCCGAGTAGTTCATCCACTCCAATGCGCGTAGTGTTTGACGCGTCGGCAAAAAGCAGTAACAATATTTCATTAAATGATATTCTTTTGGTCGGTCCGAAACTTTATCCGGACATAGCTGCAATAATATTAAATTTTCGTCTTTTTGAGTATTGCCTAGTTAGTGATGTTTGTAAAATGTATAGAGCTATCAGTTTAAGAAAAGAGGATCGCCGCTATCAACATATTCTGTACAGAGATTCGCCTAATGAGGGTATAAAATTATACGAATTGAAGACCGTAACGTACGGACTTAGTTGCTCGCCTTTTTTAGCGATTCGGACGTTAATACAGTTGGCAACGGACGAAGGGAAACGTTTTCCACTGGCCGCTCAAGTCCTGCGCGAGGGGGTCTATATGGACGATATTTTATATTCGTGTAATACTTTCGAACAGGCTTGCTCGACGCAAGACCAATTAATTAATATATTTAAAAGTGCGAATTTTACTTTAAAGAAGTGGATGAGTAATCGTGAGGAGTTGTTAACGAGAGTTCCAATTGAAAATAGGGAAGGTTCTATAACGTTTATGAAAGACGAGAACTATGGTTCTGTTAAAGTTTTAGGTCTTAAGTGGATTCCGACATCGGATTATTTCGTTTTTTCCGTGAATAAGACAGACTCGGTGTCGACTAAGCGATCTGTTCTAAAATTATTAGCTTCAATTTATGACCCCGTGGGTTTCATTGCGCCTTGCACGTTCGTAGCCAAAGAAATTATGCAAGATCTTTGGAAGTTAGGCATTGACTGGGACCAAAAGTTACCCGACGACTTAAAATTAACGTGGCAAAATTTTTTAAATGAGTTGCCTCTTTTAGAAGAATTACGCGTCGAACGTCACATGTTATTACCGGGACAGACCGAATGCGAGTTAGTAGGTTTTTGTGACGCGTCATCACGTGGTTACGCCGCTTGTGTTTATGTTATTAGTCGAGATCAAGATAAAGTTAAAGTTCGCTTGGTCACCGCTAAGTCTAAAGTTGCGCCAATAAAGCCGGTAACTATACCCCGGCTAGAATTAATGGGTGCTGTTTTATTAAGTAAATTAATTAAATTTGTTTGTAACTCATTTTCGCGTGTTAAAATATCAAAAATTATTGCCTTATCGGATTCGACAATCGTATTGTCTTGGCTTCAAACGGAGCCCTATAAGTTAAAAACCTTTGTTTGTCACCGTGTGACACAAATTCTAGAAGTTTTGCCACCACAACATTGGCGCCACGTTAACAGTGGAAATAATTTGGCGGACGTTTGTTCGCGCGGAGCGTCTCCGTCGCAAATGGTCAGTGGTAGCCGGCAGTGGTTGATGGGTGCAGAGTGGATGTATGATAATTTTATTGAATGGCCTATTTCTCCTTTTATAATTGAACACAGTGATAATTTACCGGAGTTAAAATCGTCAGTTAATTTGTTAGTAGAAAATAATAATGTTATGGTAGAAACCAAACAAGAATTTTGTGAAAGAGTTTTTAAAAGGTTTTCGTCGTTTTTCAAGTTACAGAGATCCTTTGCGTGGTTATTAAGATTAAAAAATTATAAAAATAAAACTTATCTCAGGCCAACCTTTTTGACGACGTCAGAGTTAAATGAAGCATTAAACGTTTTGATAAAGTTAGTACAAAGCACTTATTATGAATCAGAAATGAAATTAATTATCTCTAATAAATATGTACCGTCGTTAAGAAAATTATCACCTTTTATTGATTCAGCTGGGTTTCTCAGGGTGGGGGGTCGTATTGGCCACTCTGAGCTTCCTTATAATGCTAAACATCCACGTCTGTTACCTAAAAATAGCTTATTTACAATATTATTAATAGAATATTTACATAAAAAATATTTACACGTCGGCCCGCGAACTTTACAAAGTATTCTAAATGAAAACTATTGGATAACGTCAGCTCGTAGCGTCATTAGATCCGTGTTATCTAAATGTAAATCATGTTTCAAACACAAACCGTCTTTTTTGCAACCCGAGATGGCACCGTTACCATCAACGCGCTTAATGCCCCATAAGGTTTTTACTCACGTGGGAGTAGATCTTGGTGGGCCATTTTATATTAAAGAAAGCTTAAGGCGTAATGCCAAGGTTTCCAAAGCTTACTTATCGTTATTTGTTTGCTTTTCTACAAAGGCCGTCCATTTGGATGTGTTGTCTTCGCTCTCAGCCGATTGCTTCCTAGCGTGCTTAGACAGATTTGTGGCACGCAGAGGTCTGTGCTCAGTTCTTTACTCGGATTGTGGCACTAACTTTGTTGCTGCTAGCAAACACCTTTCTGAGGTTCAAAAATTTTTGCGTGACAGTCAAGACGACATTTCCAATGGTTGTGCTAAAAGACAATTAGAGTGGAAATTTAATGTACCTAGTGCTCCACATATGGGTGGACTCTGGGAGGCTGGCATCAAGTCAGCCAAATATCATTTAGTACGTAGCGTAGGGGAGAAGTCCTTAACGTTTGAGGAGCTTTCTACGGTCTGTTGTAAGGCTGAAGCTATTTTGAACTCGCGTCCCTTATGCCCGTTACCAGCTAGCGATAATCCCAACGAATTCAATGTGTTAACCGCCGGACATTTTCTTGTCGGTAAAAGTTTAACCTCATTACCCGAGTATGATATTAAAGAAGTAGACGCGAATTACCTGACACGTTGGCAGTATGTTCAAAAGTGCTCTCAGTTATTTTGGAAACGTTGGAATCGTGAATATTTAAATACGTTGCAGCAGCGAGCTAAATGGTTTACGTCTCAAAACAATTTGAAGGTTGGGGATTTAGTTCTCATTCAGACTGATAATGTCCCTTCCTGTAAGTGGCCTTTAGGAAAAATAGAACAAGTACATGCTGGCCCTGACGGCGTAGTGCGCTGTGTAACACTGCGCACTGAAAAAAGTGTCTTACAAAGACCTGTTCATAAACTGAGTCCATTACCTTATACTAATTAAATTCAAAAACTTAAACATTTCATTTTAGATTAACGGTAGATTTAGTTAGTAGTTATATAAATGGCTCTTAATTTTTTTTAATGTTTGTTTTCGTTTTTTATTCCATAAACAATTAACAAAATATTTCTATTGACGTTTGTAGAAACCATCACTCTGGTTTCGGTGGGGGGTGTGTTAGGTATTAAACCCGTTTTTTTGGATGAAAATTGATGGGAGATTTGGGCGCGCTCATTCCTACCGATACTCAGCTTGGTGGTTCCAGAAAGCACCGCGCCCTCTAATTTGGCGCTGATGGTCAAGCAATAACGCGACACACACGCCACCATACGGAACAAAAAGGAAGCACTCACTCTGGACCGTGTCCTGGCGAATGGCGCGAATGCGAGTTCGCTAAGCAGTTTTGTTTTGGAATATCCTACGCCGTGCGTGTGTTTTCTTATCAAAACTTTATTGTGTTACACCGTGTGTCAACCAAAGTCTAAATAGATACTAATCGGACCTGATTTAGCAATAGTGAAAGGAAAGCCGGCTGCTGTGGAGGAAAGGTGAGTCGTACTCAATTTCTTTCGTCGGTTTTCTATCCAACCCTTTCTCATCTCCTCGTCAATTACAGTCCATTCAGTCCACGAGCTAACACATTTAATTACGCATTTCGTATGTATAAAATCTTTTGAATTCATTGCTAACACCACAAATGTAAATAAAGCAGTTAAATAATACTTGCAAAAATAATGAGAATAGCAGTCGTTCAAAAGGTTAAATCCTTTAGGCTTTACGAGATTTTAACGATCTTGTCGCGTACGAAGCGAGCGCTCATAAACACTATATTTGGCAAAAGACAAATATAACCGCTTCCAATCAACAGGTTGCATCTACCTTTACATCTAGAACTTTCAAGCCCAACGTGACGTGAAGGGAAAATGTATTTAAGGGATAATCACAATGACTATAATATATATGCACGAAAAGAAACTACAGCCTTAGTCAATATGAGTAATTCGGATTTCTATTTCAAAACTACCACTGTTGTATTAAATAATATATCTCTTTCCGAGTCCGAAAAAGTATTTGCTTGACCACGTACGAGTATCTTCACAAAAAGCTATTGATTTGTTTCGGTAATTGTCCACTTACTCGCCAATCAACATTTGCACAGTGTTCTGAGCTTTCGCACAGTCTATAGGACTGTATAGATGGACCTTCCTTAAATCAAGGGTTGGGTTGAGCAGTGGGAGCACTATTTAAATTAGACGATTTATTAATCGATATTGATTTACCTACCAATTCATTTCATACCTTAAATGTATCATGCAAGACGCAAAAGCGGCAATGTGAGTGAGGTTTTGTGGCAAAATGCACTGTTATTCACTGTAGATAATTTAAAATTGTTAACTAATCACCAATAAGTTAAAACAAGGTTTTAGGAATCTGTTTAATGCATAACCATTTGCGTAGATCTAGAAATTATTGTCAATCAGAACGGATTTTAATTATAAATTTCAACGGAACCTTAACATGTTTGCGTATGTATATGAATGAACATGAACATACTGTAGTAGTAATACACGTTCCAGATTACATATAAGATAATGTTAATGGTTCATTAAAAAGCCGTTGGATTCCGGACGCTGAAGTCGTAGTCGTATGGCACAAGGTATTACGAAACAATACGCTATTATTGTTAAAATTCTTACCGAGAGTGAAATTGTAATAAGTCGCTGTTGAAGTGAAGCATTACTTAACCTATTGTATAGTTCCTATGAATATAGTATTACTGAAATCTGATTTTAAAATATCCCATGGACCACAGAGTCGCACACTGGCTAGCAATTTTGTGTTTGCTAAAAACAGTATTTTAGTCATAAATTCGCCTCCAACAATCAAATCTCTTTACGAAAATCTCAACCTTCAAATGAAGGGGTCATCCGTACCTATCTGACTTATTGGGCCAAAGAACAACCCAATAGCCTGTCTCTCTTTGAGAATACAGTTGTTTTTACAATGCAAACAATAAATCATTTCTGGCCCCAGAGATTGCTATTACATCTCTAAGCAGTTTCTTTATCTGGTGGGTCCATCTTCACAAAATAGCCATCCATGTTGTTTTTGCAGGCATCTTTGTTTTACTGACTTGGGCTAATGGTCTTTTAAAGTCAAATACTTGCTCAAGTCATTAATCATTAACTAATTATAGGAAGATTGATGGGGATTTTGAATATGTAACTAAGAATTAGAGCTATATAAAAAGACACGAATAAAGTTTTATTGTAACTTACTGGGGTTGATAAACTTAGATTATTGTATATGCAATATTATTTCACGTTTTAAGTGTATATAATAGCATTATAATTAGGCTCTATGACCAACAGTGTGAGTCTCTAGGCTTAAATGATGATGATGAATAAACTTAGGACAATTTTAAGTAAGTAAGACAACTTATTTCTCTAGCATCCAGTTAGACACAACGTACATTATTCAATGTACGTCGACTAACTTAGAATCTAAAGAAGACGCAAACGAATAGCTTCGTCGTTAATGCGGCTCTGGGCCAACTCTACCTGACAGACTCTAACAGCGTCCTGTCTGTTATTGGGTAATAATAGATTAATATTAAGGCACGAAACAAAATCACTATTGTTTACTAACATATCTTAAGGGTAAAACAAATGTACTAACATTAGGTAGATTATTGTAATATAAACAGTTTCACTGACGACTGTCTTTAATATGTTTTTGCGAAGCTTATCAACCTAGATTAAGCTGTTAATCCCTTTTAAACATACCTACTCGTCAGATATATGGATGTATTTCCACTAACCTTGCAAAGTTCAATCAAAGCCTAAGTGATTACGTGACGAGAGTAGAGGCAAGCTTTACCTTTCACCCCTCAATATTACGCGGATTCCGTTAGATTACATTAGATTGTTCGATCTCTCCAATCTTAAGCTTATCTAGCTAGTCGGTTAGTATGTCAATGTTTCATTGTGTCTTCGTAGTTTATAGTTTCCATGGCGATTAGTGTGATTTGCTCGTCCGATCGTTTCCCGCAGTTGTTGGTTCCTGTAGTAAAGTGAATAACTTACAATTATACTACTTATAATTTTAAAATATCTTCATAGTGTAGCTTCAGACCGTCGCCTGTTTCTTTCAAAACGGTTAAAGTTTATTAGAACACAGTCATGCTTTTTTAACTCATTGCCAAAATTGTAAAAGTAAACAAAAGATCATTACAATTTTTGATCCTCTATATTCTAAATCTTTTACTAGCCACAGATATACAATTATTTAAACAATTACACATCACACTTGTGCCCATGAAAATTAAAAGTCATTGCTTTTTTTTGTGAAGAAGTTCACTTTCTTTGCCAAAATCTTGTCAAGTCATAAACGTGTTTACTGTAGTTGGACGGTATTATATTGAGTGTAATACTACAAGTCATAACGATACAAAGACGTGTTTAAGACCAATTCCCATAACTTCGAGGTAATGACGAGACCACTTATAAGAATTCAAATGCAAATGGTTTTTAATATCGCAAGTTCTGTATTTTTTTAAATTACATATTTTTTTTTTTAATTACATACTAATATTTTCAAACGTTTACAGAATATAGTCCCTGAGTTATGGGAATCGTACATAAACACGTGGTATACACCAGACATTGTTCTACAATAACAATCTTGATCAGGAAGGAATGCTAAATGTGGGAGGCATAGCCAGAAATTGAAAAAGCTATACTATCCGAGTGGGGTACAAAAACCATTTCACATGAAAACAATGATATGATGGGAAATGTTTCAACTCTTGATGAGTAAGTACCGGTGGCGATGCTGCATTATTTGTATACAATCAATATTAAAAAAATAGCCTTACTCATTGTCAGACAGATTATAATCGTAATTTATTGGCAAGGTGAGCGAACAATCTCAAGCTCAAATTTTTTAATACCTATTTTATAAGGAATAGTATCTATTTATGGCGTTTAAGGATTCAACGGATTTTTCATCGATCTTCGTTAAGTATTTTTTAAATATTTGAACAAATTCATTGTAAATCAAGTGCTCTAAACATATTGGTAAATAAAGATAATACAAGCATTGATTTGTGGCAATAACAGAAACATTAGGTAATGTTTGATGTGTGAATGGAATAACTAATACAAAAGCACCCTTCTCGAACATATGTTCACATAAAAAACATACATACATACATACATAATTCACGCCAATATCCCCGAAGGGGTAGGCAGAGGTGAACTAGCACCCACGCTTCGCCAATTAGGCCAGGTCCCATGTAATAGGTGGCGAGCCTATTGCCATTTATCGGGCACAAAAGTCGCAGTACTTTGCTAGTTGGTAGGTATAAGAGGAATGCTGCTGCCCATTCCTCATCACTGATTTATCCTTAGTCGTCTTCTACGACACCCACGGGAGAGGTTTGGGGTGGTGACAATTGTATTCTACTCTGCCGTCACCACACGGCCAACATAAAAAAGTTATCAATATTTTCAAGCTAAAAATAAAAACCAATTAATATCTATTGATGATTAAGAATAACTCTGTCTTTTAAATAATCAACAACAACGAGTATCAATAGGAACGGATAATGACAACCTTTTATTCATTCAATGAAATCAGATTTTGTTTGTTGTTCAACAATGGTATTGATAACACAAGCATTGTCCCATCTCAAAAGAAACAAGAATAGCATAGAAGCATTATGTTCCAACATTACGTCTTTTCGTTCTGATTATATTAGAGCACATAATTATCGTTTCGAATTACAACTAATCCTTTTGAACATGAATGTATAGACTAGTTAGTAAACATAGTGAATGTGTGGTTTTTTTATGTAAGTTAAGCCAAAGATAAAATAAGTACCTATAGTAGAAGTAAAGTAATTATTACGCAAATACAGAATTTGTATCGACCAATTTGTAAATATAATGACTTTATTTGCATGACTTCAAAGTTTTTGTTGGTTGGTTGCAAAATACTATATTGTCTATATTTATCTAAGACCAAACAATTTTTTCAAACAGCGAAAAAATTTATTAATCCAATAAGTCCATTATTCGATATCCAAGAAACTGCCGTACTATACTGTGCATAATTGACACTACATTTTCAATAATTCAGTAAGTAATAATAAGTTAATAAGATATGAAGTTCATTCTAGTAGCTAGTTCACCTCTGCCTACCCCTTCGGGGATATAGGCGTGATTTATGTATGTATGTATGTATGTAAATCTTTTGATTCCATGTTGACTTTTTTATGTAATGGTTCCTAATTAATATTATATAAACAAAAACACAATAACAAAAACTCTTCATTGCGTTTATTATTATACCACGAGCTTGTTATAAATGCCTACATGATTACAATGACTCAACATACGACAAACAGTAGTCATCATGAAACAAAAAATAGATAACAATTATTATATCAACCTTGCGATACTTGCGATTATGCATATCATTGGTTATGTTCTGATTACTTTATATCTTTATAATCTTTAAATTATAAAAACGTTAGCTGTTTGCAAATAACAAATAATATAAACAATTTAAGTATACATATAATACATATATAGGTCCTGTGCATATTTATATCAGGTAATATTACAAATTTGATTTTGTAGCAGAAGAGAACAGAAGAACGAATAATAATGAACTGACTGATAGAGCGAATGAAAGAAAATGGTTTGAACACGGTATCACCGTGAACTGATTTAATACAAATCCAAATCCAAATATAAATCCGTCTTAATAATTATATATTCAGTGGCGTAGACATTAGCAATATTTTTAAATAACCGTTTAATTTGGAACGTTCTCTCTCTTTTATCGAACGCGTTTAAGTTTGACAATTTATTTTACATTTGTCGACTTTAGCGTGGTTAACTAGTTAATTAGTTGTCACGCGTCAAGTATGTATAATCTTTCATCGTCGGCCAGGTTCCAGTGGAGATGTGCCGGGTATCGATTTCAGTTTGCAGCCGAGTAGTAAATCATCGACGACATACCGCGGCTCCGTAATCCATGTCCACGTACTTTCCTTGTGCTTGACCGGGAGCAATTACCAACTTTCGCTTGTTGTCGGCCTTCATCGGCGCCCAGCGCCCCGGGCTGCGGCCGGACAGGCTTTCACGGCAAGGTGCCATTGTTTATCACGTCGCACAGGCTAACTTGACAATACGCACCGTCTGAATCGATTTCAGCTTTCTGGGTATTTATTGAATTTCTTTTGGATTGTATTTGAAAAAAAAAACATTTATCGGCCTCAATTGTAATTTACAAATGTAAAGGATAAAACCACCACCACCTTCGCGAGTTGATGAGGGACAATGGGCACCACATTAACACTCCTATCTGAGGACATAGAAGGTATATTAACGCCCACATTTCGCAAATTATTTTAAGCCCTAAGTCATTTTATAGTTACAAAATCTGACATTTCTATTATTTCTATTAGTAAGAGTAAAAAGGTAAAGAAATCAGGAGTTGCAGTTATATGTCGAATCAATATCATTTTCTACTTCCAAGAACTGAGAAGACATGAAATGTTAGACACGGCGCCTGCGGCACAGTCTCTCTGAATGTCCGCTAGGTACATCCGCAGTTATTGTGATGCGCCAGTACTGAAGTAAATCGACGAAGGGGTCCAGACGGCAGATGGCGCTGCCAGGAAAGCGGATTTTCCCCGGTCCATTAGAGGAGATCAATCATAACGCCACGTGTGAATCGAGCGCCAAGCCTCGACCACTTTCATTTGGGCACAATGGGCACGGTATTCTTTTTTGTATTACTACTCGCTTTCACTACCACTCGATTGATGGCTACATCGAAAGATACATATTCAAATCTCTGACCACAGACTCCGTAAGGTCGAATTTCTTCCAATTTAATTTCTTAAATCGCAAATAACAACGAAAGTATTGTCTGTTACGCTTAACGAAGCTCTGTTTGAAAAGACGCGGTGTCGTGCTGTGAGCGATATTTCTTAGGAGCTTTGTCGTATTCAATTTGCGTTGAACTTTACGTTTGTTAAGTATGATTTGTTACACAATTCTCGCTCGAGCTGTTGCGTAACAGCATAACATAACAATTGGTCCAGTCTCTCTTCTAATCCAGCCGTTTGTTCATTTCGCGAAAGGAAAATGTTGGAATATTTTCTCCGACATGATCAATCATGGTCTTGCAATCAAGGTTCTATTTATGGTCGACTTTTACGTCTCTTGTAATGTTTAAAATTCTACGTTGCCGGTGATATCAGGCCACGGTTATGACAATAAACAGCTTTGGATATGGGCATAAAACGACGTGTTTCGTTACCTAAGAAAAATTAAAGCAAAATACTTATTAAAACCTCGAAATAAAAACTTAACATTGCCCTGCAGTGGTCGTCGCCCATTCGATCATTTATATATTTTATAAAAAATGTTACTTTAGTTTTATTACCATTTTCAACGCGAAAAATTATATAGAATCGACCACACTCACGCACTTAACTCGATTCTTGAAGCCGGAGTTTAACTGGCGTGAGCGAATAGCAATAAAGTTGAATTAAAAGCTTCGTGAGCTAAGTGAGTAAGTAGCTGTAGTAACGCATAAGGTGGTAATGAAAATTTGGCAGTTTGCCATTGTGGATTGGGAAAACCTGACTGAAATAGCAGCAGCAATTCTTTCCAGACTTATATTACTTATCATACTTCTCATTTTTTTTCATTGCTTGATGTGGAAAACTAGAATTCTATTGTTTTTGGACTAACGGGTTTACGATGTTTAGCGTCTTAACTTTATTTGAAGGCATATAATAATAATTAAAAGTTCAAAATGGAGAATTGGAGAAAATTGTCTGCTTTGTGTAGCCCTACCTGATATTGTCACATTCTATGTAGAATCTAGATAAGAAACTGTAAAAACGTTTATAAAATCCAGAAAATAATAATATAGAACTCCTTCGCTCTGCGAATGTGGAGCGCTAGTACAAATCACTCAGTAACGAGTTGAATCAGTACAGGGTTTTATTTCAGTTGACTATTATGGCTGCCAGCAACAGCTTCCAATGTTGTGTTCACAAATAGCACAGAACACCAATTAAACGTTGAAATTGTATTTCAGTTGAGATCAGAAAATAAAAGATTGAACAAGCATACAATAGACACGATTGAAGGTAATATACCGAGGGACGAGGTGTTCTGCGTTGACGAGTTATATAGACGCATGCGTCGTATCAGGGCTGCCTAAAGGCTCAAAATGTAAATCTTGTAAATTCTGACTAGGTAAATACAAACTTTGCGACCTTGAGGTGCTTGGATCGAGGAAGACCTGGGTTGGAAGCCTTCTTAAGGACATCATTTTGCCATGACAAGACCGTAGGGATGATGAAGAACAAGCTTGGGCAACCGCCCAGATTGCATCAGGACGTAATTATTAGATTCTTTTCTTAGTTGTTTTTCTTTGTAAATTTCTGTAATCAATTTTCGATCGTAAATTTTATAGCCTTGGCTAGATTCTAGCGGATAAACAATTTATGTAGACATGTTGTAAATTTGTGGCAACCTGACGTGTCCGAATTTTGCGCAATATCCAATTCCTAGGTCGAACAAAAACTTTTAACTTTTAGCGTAGAATCTTTTTTTAACTTGGTGCTGACAGTCACCACGCGATAGATGATAGACTGAGATAGTTTATGAAAATACAAAATAAAGGTTTCTATTATACCTTATTGCTCTTCTACCAAACTCATTACACATAGCCCATATAAGTGAATGCATTGTGCGCTACTCACAATAGTTGTATTGTTAATAGCCACCAAGTGCGCATTAACGGCCATCAATTATCCATTATTTATGTGGTTTCCTGATTTTTAGACGTATTTTCGAATTGCATAAGCTGAAATCTTTGCGTAAGTATTAAGAAAACTAAACTTTATGTTAGATAAGTCTACACTATAAAAACTTTGCCATATCCAATAAAAATATAAAACATTACAATACTAAGATTTAGAAGAACTATTATGGGAAAACAATTATATTAGGTATTCCTTTCGTCGGTAAGGGACAGAAAACTTTTTAAATAATTTATTTTATAATTATATTGACCTTTTTAGTTACAGGTAGATTTATTTTGAGCGATTTTAGTGTGCAAGGATTATTATTTGTGCCAACGAATAATTGCAATAGTTAAAGAAAATTTAACCTCGAAATGAAAGAAATTATGAGGCACATAATATTTTCATTAAATGAATTTTTCGTCGTATTTTAGATTGGGGCTGTATTTGAGCTTGATTATTGCCAATCTAACAGCAAAAATCTCAATCATATTTCCTGATAGTGGAATTTAAATCGTGTAAAATAATCATATATTAGGCGAACATTTTGTAGATTTCCGAAGTCACGTAATTGTGTTCACTCTTAAAACGGAAAAACAAACTCAATTGGTGCTATTGATGGTTGAATAGAAGAACATGGATCCCACAACGTAATAGATTCTTATCACTTTAGGCGTGTTACAGACGGCATTTAAATTAAAATAAACGCAATGTGTGTGCGCATTGACCAGTAGCAACCCTGAACGAGCACAGACAGGCGACATTGACTGATGCGCGTTCACGACGATTGCTACTAATTGGCGTTTTGCATACGAGGCCCTAAGTGCGCATACGCACTAATGAGAACAAACAGTTTAACGCTTATTACGCGGGCCGTGCAACATTATTACCTATATATCTATATACATAAATCACGCACATATACCCAAACGGGTATGCAGAGGTGTATGTTGAAAGAGGTTTTCTATTTTATATGAATCTTTCTATTGTCAAATAGTTCTACAGTTTTTTGTTTTACCCATCACCCTTACTTTGAATTCTTTACATGACACGACCGTTTGTATTTGCTTAATAAATTTAGTTTTTCCTGAAGTTTTCCTTTTAATTGCAAAAGGTTATGGCTCAACAAAAATGGCTCAACAAAAATCTTATGCTTGATCTTCTAACCACTGGATTTGAGCATCGATCATTTTGACGTAAATACTGCATTTTTGAACGGCGATTTGAACGAAGTTGTCTATATGCGTCAACCTGACGGTTGTGTTGAAAATAATGCAGAAAAGAAAGTTTGCAAACTCAAAAGGGCGATTTATGGTTTGAAACAAGCGTCAAGAAGTTGGAATGAAAAAATTAATGATGTTTTGCTGTCACTAAACTTCAAGCGTCTTGATCAGCCTGGCGAAACTCCTATACTGCAGAAAAAATGTATGGAGTTTAGGCAAATTTTAATGGCGACTTGTTTTGTCTCTTACTTCCGATCTAACCTTCCTTGTCTCACGCTGCCGGAGTGTGTCACTAATGTCAATAAGTCACTATGCCGTTTTGAAAATATAAATTAAAGCGTTGTTTTAGTTTAGTTTTCCATCTTGTGCCTATTTATTGTCTTCAGTGACTTATCATTAGTGTATATCTACTAGTTTGTGTCATTTATTTATGTGCATAACAGCAAAATGTTTTACAAAAGGTGTGAAATATGTTGACTAAAATCTGGTAGGATTTTAAACCAAAAGAGGGTTTTCATGGCCAATTCCCACTAGATGAGAAGCGGTAAGTAGTTTTCCATGTTATTATATAAACGCTAAGTAATTAGAAATAAGTTCTGGTCACTTTAATCAAAAACCATATGCGCCGTAGCGATGTCCTTACTACTTACCAGATTATCGATAAAAAATCTATTTTCGTAAATTTGAGTATCAAATGTACTTGAGATGTTTCATTAGTTTAATACATAATTGTCTATTGCAATATATTATAATATAGTATATAATATATAGGGTTATTTATAAAATAACAAAAACCTCCCATGACTAGATAGCTAACATCATTAACAACAAAGTTTGTTGTATGAGTTTTAATATAATGCAGAACATTGCGCAAAATTATTCGCATGTGTTCATCTCTCAATATCATCATCAAAAGTTCTTCTGTGTTCAACTCCACTTATTTTTCAGATCACAGCGTGACTTGTTGAAAGGCGATGAGAGTCATGGCTGCAAAGCATATGAGAGTGGATCGGCATTAACCCCGTTGAAAAGCTGTTTCGGTTTGCGACTGACAGAGATGAATATAAAAAGCTGACGGCTTATCTTCCGAATTGAAGAGGCACTAGAAGAAGAAGAAAGCGTGACTGCCGCCTTGCTACACGATGCCCGTCGGGTGTGGTCGTTGCAACCGCATAAGCGCCTCTATTGGTAAGCTACAAAACCTATCTTTCCGATATGGTTTGATAGCTCAATTCCTGAAGCTAATGAGTATTTTATTTCAGAACCAGATTTCATTGATTGGGCAGACCTTCGGGCGCGTTACACATAGTCCGCTATGGTAAGTGGTGAACAATAAATTGAATTGATGATGACCAGCGTAAACTCAAACGATATATTTACTAATCTCTATTTATTATTTCAGATCTAAATGTCCTGCTTACTTGCTTACACAACATTGCAAAAACGTGTGTTGATCGATCAGCTAACATCTGAAGACTCCGCCTAGAATATGAGATCAGAAAATTACCAACAATTTAATTTCCACATTGTAAACATAACTTTTATTTTTTGTTGTTAAATAAATTGTATTAAATAATTACACGTAATTGAATAATACTCAATATTTTCAAACGAACAGAGCTTTTTATTTTGCTTTTGTAGGATTAAAAAATCTGTCTGCAAGTTCTGCAAGGCAGGGGGGGGGGTACCCATTCGTTTTTATCGATATCGACACATTCTGTAGCGTACACCACATCCTTAGTTTGCTTTTGTAGTATGTTGGCATTACTTTTTTATCTGTCTCTGTTGGTTGGTACGAGATCTGAGCCTAAACTGCGAGTCAAAATTTTCAAAAAGCTTGTTTGAAGTCCCGACTCTTAAACGTAGTGTATTATATACTCTTTGGTCTTGATGTTGAAAATTGTGTTTACATAACGGGAAATTCGGGTGATTTATCTAGTTTTTTGATTATTGCTTTATACGTTGATGATTTTCTGGTGTTTCACAAAAATGATATCAAGAAAAATTGGTTGCTTGAAAGCTTGAAGAAAAATTTTGAAATTAAGGACTTGGGTGCGGCGAAAAATGTATTGGGAATGAATTTATCGAAGTCAGGCGATGTTTTTCATTTGGACCAATCGAAGTATATTGGTAATTTATTGGCAAAATATGGGATGACGGACTGTAAAGGGATTTCTACTCCTATGGAGGTAAATGCTTACTCTAGTTTCACTCGTTCAGAGGGAGTGCCTAGAGAGATTCCTTATCAAGAACTCATAGGTGCTTTAAATTATCTAGCCACTAATACAAGGCCTGATATTGCGAATGCTGTGAGCATTCTTAGCCAATATAACAGCTGTTATGGCTCTGCGCAGTGGGTAGCTGCAAAGAGAGTGCTGAGGTATCTCAAGAGCACTAAAGATTTATCCTTAAAATTTAGAAGGTGTAGTTCTTTGGGTAAGTTGTCAGTTGTGGGGTTTTCAGATGCTGATTGGGGTGGAGACACTTCAGATAGGAAGTCGTATTCGGGATATCTATTCAAGATTGGAGGTAACCCGGTATCCTGGGAGAGTCGAAAGCAGCGCTGTGTAGCTCTTTCCTCCACTGAGTCGGAGTACGTAGCCCTAGCGGAAGCGTCGAAGGAAGCAATCTACTTATGTCGACTGGTTAGTAACTTACTTGACATTGAACCGCCTAAAGCTCTAATTTATACGGACAATCAAAGCGCAATGAAGATTGCGGCCAATGATGTGTTTCACAAACGTTCTAAACACATAGATTTGAGAATGCACTTTGTAAGAAACTGTGTTTCGGAGGGTTTATTAGAAGTGCGTTATCTTTGTACTGAACGGATGGTGGCTGATGCCTTGACTAAGCCTTTAGCCACAGTGAAGTTAAAGAAGTGTGTGTGTGGTATGGGACTATTTGAGAGGGAGTGTTGAAAGAGGTTTTCTATTTTATATGAATCTTTCTATTGTCAAATAGTTCTACAGTTTTTTGTTTTACCCATCACCCTTACTTTGAATTCTTTACATGACACGACCGTTTGTATTTGCTTAATAAATTTAGTTTTTCCTGAAGTTTTCCTTTTAATTGCAAAATTAAACACCCACTTTTCGCCAAGTCAGGTCCCATGTGTTAGGTGGCGAGCCTATTGCAATCTATAGGGCCCATATATCCTGTCATATTGCTATTTCTATTGGTATTGGTAGTATAAGAGGAATGCTGCTCATCGCTGTCTTCACCCTCAGTTTCGTCGTTTTCTACGACACACCCACGGGAGAGATGGGGGTGGTGACAATTATATTCTGCTCTGTCGCCACATATATTCGTATATCACGTAGGTATTTCATTTATCCTCCATCATATTTATAATTTATAACTTAGATAAAGAAAATCGTAGAATACGATTTATACTCCACACTGAATTATTTTTCTTAAAGTTATTTTATTTTAAGTGTCTTTATGTAAGTGTAAATGCATCATTATTACAAATTAATAAGAACATAAATGTTATATACTATGTAAGTGTGCTACCAGCGTTTCTTAACTACTTTTATAATATATAGTAGGTAAACGGCAGATAAAGTGTATAACATTTAATGCATTGTTCTATTTAAAACTTCATCGTAAACAGCAGGTTAAAATTAAGCAATGTCTTTAAAAAAACAGCATAGAAAAGGGATACTATTAAATACAGATTGTTATAGTTTATTTGAAGTTTGGACGAAAGACAATAGGAGACTACAACGTTGTGTCACAGATAATATCGACAAATCATTCGTGTCGCACCGCAGCGCGTCGCGCGCCCACGCACCGCACCTCTATAAAATACGCTCTCTGGGCGCTCTACATTCGAACTAAGTGGAACGACGCTCTCCCCGTAGTACCAATAATTTAAGCAATAAATAATTGACTAAACATTTCTACGTGTCAATTTACTGCTGCGAGTGTTTATTGACGCCGGGTGTCCGGTAGTTTCCCATCAATACGAAATACAATAGTCTCAGAAGGCTGCTTACTATATCATGCGCATATCTCCGAAAGGGTCCAGCAGAGGTGAATTAACACCCACTTTTCGCCAATTAGGTTAGCGTCCCATCTAATGCGCGGCGAGCCTATTGCATTGGCATTCTACTGTGCATTCCTCATCACTATCTTTGTCGCCTTGTACGACACCCACAGGAGAGACTTGGGATGTTGACAATTGTATTCTACTCTGCCGTCACCACACGGCATTAAAACGTGAAATGCGCTAGCGGCGCGCTAGATCGGCGCCATTTTCTATAAAATAAGACGCAAATAAGCATAATCGGTGTGGCGAGAGGTCAGCCATTGTCCGGCCTTAGCTCCGTGTCCTACAGCACCCAAACAAAGCCCATAAAGGCAGTCTTGGATGATCTAAAATTGTCAGTCGGAGGAACGCCTCTATATGGACCATTGTGTTAACTTTGTAAGGTGCGTCGATTCACACAACGTCAATAGGCCCTTGTCCGAGTGATAAATAACGCGGAGAATGAGAATATGGCCGACGCTTCGCTCGGTGATGTTAATTTACAGGATTTAAAAGTGTTAACCTAAGCCTGGGTGGATTCACTGACCCATTTGCTTTGAATACAACAATTGTAGTGACCAAAGAGTGTTTCATGTGGCATTATTCAGTGGATTATAGGAGTTTTGAGGAAATCAGATTGCAAGCTTAATGAAGTATGTTTGTAATTATGTATACAGGGGTAATATTACTAGGTCTTTTATTAATATTTATGTGACGAAGCTTTGCATCAATATTGATAGATTGTGAAAAAGATTCAATATGGGTGGCATCAACGTTAGTTAGGTAAAAATAAGAGAATACATTTGAATTGGATCCTTTTAGACCTATGTTTCACAACTACAGTCCTAAATTCATTTAGTCTTAAATATTGATACACTTATTGGTAAATAACGCTCATCTGTAACAACAATCAAACCAACGGAACCCTAACACAATGTGCGGCGATCGAACTAGCATTTTTACTGTAGTTAATCATGTTCGCATCTCGCCCAATGGAATTACTACATACGTGCATAAATCACGCCTATATCCCAGAAGGGGTAGGCAGAGGTGAACTAGCACCCACGTTTCGCCAATAATATTAGGTCCCAAGTATTAGGTGGCGAGCCTATTGCCATTTATCGAGCACAAAAGTCGAAGTACATTGCTAGGTGGTACAAGAGGAACGCTGCTGCCCATTCCTCAACATTGATTTATCCTTTATGGAAATATTGGATTTAATTAATTAGCCGTTAAGCTAATGAGCGTAACTTTGATAGTGGCATATCTCGACCCAATTACAGACGCGCTCGGTGGATTTTCTCGAAATTATCCTTTTGCCGAATAACGGTACCTAGCACCACACGAGCAATTAGTGTAAACATTAACACTTAGTGGGAAATGAATACAAGAACCTTCGTACGCCCTAATTTATGTAGATAATATAAGTAGATTCAGATTCAGCGAATCGCTTGAATTCAAGTTAGCTATCAAAATTATTTACTACCTATATTAAGTAGTTGATGAAATGTGTCTACAGAAGAAAACAAGTCATTTGGATACAATTGGAAATGTTTCAGACAGTTAAAATGGGAAGATCTCTCTGGCTTATGAAATTATTTTTATAAACCCGTGGGATCGGGTAAGAAGAAATTATTATAGAATTTACTAAAATGGTTTTATGCCGGGGAGTGCGCATTTAGTAAGTATACTACTTTGAACCACTTTCCCCTATGTCTAAAACTTTACTTTAATAAAGCTGAAATTGGGTTATTTTAAAGTCAAAGCTTGTAGATTGGACGAATGATGCTGGTAAAATGAGTTGAATTCGTTCCTAAAAAATCGCTAGAAAGTATATCGAAGTAATAATGGATGGAAGATAAATGGTCCTCCGAGCCGACTTCTGTGTTGTTTATGTTTGTTGCCCTCAAGTCAGTGTCGCGGCACCGCATCTCGTCTAATAAGAGCTTAAGCTCACGGAAGAAGCATCGGGCAATTTATAGAGGTAAGAAGATTGCGAATAATAATTTGTGTCGATCCGCGCCCGCCGCCGGCGCAGCGTCCGGCATAAATTGCAGCTATTTGCGATCCCTGACTGCGCTCGGATTTTAGCAAATCGTTATAGAATCAGATTATACGCTGCGGCTCGCGATGCCTGTGACGGGCAACGGAAAACTGTTAGGCCGCTTGTAGACCTTATAGCCGCCTCCGGGGTCTAGTGGTTCGCGCACCGGAATTAAGATCCAGAGGCCCCGGGTTCGATCCCCAGGGGATTACAAATTTGCGCTCGGTTTGGTTGGTGGTAGGACTTCTTTCAAGTCCGCCTGATTAGCTACCACCATCTTATCAAAATCTGTCGCCATAATAATAATGTTAACAGCATTATTCCGACAAAGTGTGATAAGATAGCCAGCCCCTCTGGTTGAGGGTTCCAGGTGAAGCTCGATTCCATCTTCGGCCCTTATCGTCACTTACCAGCAGGTGAGATGAAAGGCAAGAGCTTCCCTGTCTGGCGTAAAAAAGACGTCCGTTTTTTCCACCGGATAACGGACCGTTTTTCACCGGATTTGCGGTGGTGTATGGCTTATAATGAATGTGTATGTGTAATGGGCAGCAGCGTTCCTCTTATACCACCTAGCGATGTACTGCATTTTTCGTGCCCGACAAATGTCAATAGGCTCGCCACCTACTACATGAGACCTAACATAGTTGGCGAAGCGTGGGTGTTACTTCACCTCTGCCCTTCGGCGATATAGGCGTGGTTTATATATGTATGTATGTGTACATGCATTGGACATCCCTCAGCCGAATAATTTACTCCAGGGGGCCTACCGCGTAACTCGATTGCTGATGATAGCCATATTGCAATGCACTACTTACGGCTATAGAAGCCATCCTGAAGTTTTAGGCGGCACAGAATTTGTGCCAAATTCAAACAAAATCATTCGGTGATCATTCGTTCAAAGCTATCGCTAATAGTTTAGGTAAATTTGGTGCGAAATGACAGCATGACGTCATAAACTATAGCTTTTTCTTTAGCAATCGATTTAGGCGGTAGGCCCCCAGATGGCACCACCTGACGATCGCGACAGTCCGTTGTCCATTGAAAAATGCATGTCCACAAGCGGCCATATGATGCGACGCCTTCTGGAACCAGATCCGAAGATAGGTTCCGTCAGGGGCCATCCATCATGCCAGATTACTGGCTGACCCGCTAGTCGACGCAACGCAAGGCCGTGTGTCGCCGATCGCGTTTGATTTACGTGTCACTTTCGTCGCGATACCGTTAAAGCTCTTAAACAGCCGATAAGTCGCCGGGCGACAGTCGGCAAAGCAAGACGGATGGTCTGCGCGTTGCCCAACTTTATGTTAATGGTCGCGAGACTAGCGTGTGAAATGGGACGCGCCCACACAATGGCGGCTGGACATCACCCGCCAGGATTAACGTCCAGTTACGAAATGGAGAGCGTCGCGATTGCATTTGGAGCACGTTTGAGGTAGTGCCGTTGCCGTTGCTGCGACTACGCTAGTAATAGTAGTTCAATGGCTGCGACTGAGGATTACAATTAATCAGTTCGAACGCGAAATCAACAGCACTTTAGGCTATCACAAAATGTCAACATTTATCGTCAAACTTTGTAGACTGAGCTTTACAGGTTTATATACAATGATTTTTAAAGTTTTGATTATAATTTAGAATAGTTTAGAACTTTAGACGTATCCCATCATCAAGCGTAGCACCCATGCCAGACAATGACTACATTAAAACAGTGTTTAGAATTTATTTGGAAACAAAGTAACTAAAATGTTAGTTTGTAGTCTTGAAAGTTGTATTTTATATTTGAACCGATTTCCTTAAACATACTACTTAGTTTTACACAGATCTGAATGACGATAGGCACACGAGCCTTCACACGGCCAGAGCCTAACCAAGATGCCAACAATATAATAATAATAAATATTTTTACACTCACACATCTATTATCATCATCTAGCCCAAAGTAAGGAGCATAAGCACTTGTGTTATGGATATAAATGTTGAAAATATACTACATAAACATATACACAACCATGACTCAGAAACAAACATTTGTGCTCATCACAAAGTTTGCCCCTACCAGGATTCGAACCCGGGACCTCTTGGCCAATACCCAGCAATCTGAGCATTCGACCAAGGCGGCCGTCAAATATAATGATAGAAATGAGGAAAACTCCAGTTCGCTTAGGAAAACCTAGAATGAAGAGTATAGCGAGGGCTTTTAATTATAACGGGGTTGTGTTAACAACACAAGGCCGATTCATAGAATTTACATTAACGAAGTTATACACCGTGAACTTTTTGGGTGGGATTGGGTGGTTTTTCAACTCAAGCATAAAAAGGCGTGATAAGTATGCGTATGAGCGTGAGCCTAAAAGGATTTCCTGTAACATTAACCAAAATCCCGATCCACCTAACACCACGCATTGTATAAGTTGAATCCAAGGAATACCGAATTAAAGTTCGTGATTTCTAATTTACGGATTGTCATGTTCCTTCGTTTCAGTTCATACAACAATTTGACCCCTATTTTAGTGTTTCGATAAACTTTTCAGGGTTCTCTTCCATTCCATAGATGCGGAAAAATAGCGTCATTGAAATCTTTAGAGCAGGCCTTTCGCAACAGTGTATGTTTTCTATCATGGTTAATAACAATGTAGTTCAACAAAGTATAAAGTCAGAAAAAAATTCAAGGTTTTGGTTTGCCGAGACTTATAGGCAGTCGGCCGAAAAGCGGAGGACGCGGGTTCGATTTCCGCATCAGGCCAATCATTTTTCGAAATTTTTGTGACCTCTTTTTCTTTGTAACAATTGTCTAACATTTATATAATGTTGAAATAAAAAGCAAAATAAAAAAATTATGCAGTTCAACGTTTTTGTTGCTGGCTACATTACTGACTCCTGTGAGGTCGACTATCCTGGGAAAACGCTTTAGGCTATACTCTAACTGGACCGGACGATTCAAGAGGCTGCGACTCGCAATCTATTTTACGCGTAAGGAAGGACTACTTTAGAATGCTTATTGGACGTTTGAAATTAACAATTGAAATTGTAATTGTAATAAAAGGTAAATGAGACGGTGTTCTGAATTGCGTGAATTTCCATCTCGTAATTTTTAACAAGACCACAAGTCCTTTACTATATTCCTGCTAATTAATGTAATTTCAGAATTTGACTTCACTTTATGTAAAAAAGCGTGTGTGTGTAGTATAGAGTTATGAGCATTCGAGTGGTTAATTAAATTAATATTTATTTTTGTATAAATCTAATTTCTAACAAATTATCAAAAGTCGTAGGAACAAACTTTGATGTTAGCTACCTATGTAGTGCTGTGAATTGATGGTAGGTACTTTACACGGGATGATTAATGAAAATAATATAGCCAGCCCCTCTGCGGTTGAGGGTTCCAGGTGAAGTTCGATTTCATCTTCGATAGTTCCGACAGCTAGCTGACCATTAACCGGGGAATTCTCTTGACGGGAATGCCCGCTAGACAAACCCGTGCGGACCTCGTTTGTTAGGCCAGACGTGATGACGGTCCTACACTAGGCAAGCATCGCACAGACCTAATAGAAGCGAGGTCCGGCGGTCATTTCTGCAGGCATGCCCGCGGGCTAATCCGTGTAGTGAATTCCCCGCTTTAGACCATAGCGGCCATCAAATCCCGTTGCAGTGTTGTAAGGCGTGGTACTCACGTTGCCGAGGAAGCCGCTGCACGGCTGTATGGGCGGCGGCAGCGGGGGCAAGGCCGTCAGCTCCGGCGACCGGCGCCGCGGGCCGAGCGCCTCGTCCGAGCGACCCATGCCTCACGAGGCTGCCTCGGCGATCATGTCTGTGAAATAAGACCAAGCTTTATTTACTACCGCGTTCATCGTGTATGGCCAACCATTTATCGCTTTGAACTGTCAAAAATATAATTATTTTATTACATTTTTGACAGTTTAAAGCGATAAATGGCTATATCATATCGTGTTTCGGTGGTCAAGCTAACCGGGTAGGGGTGTCGTAAAAGTCGACTAAGGAAGATTGCCCGGTGTACACCAATCAGCAACCGAATGGTGGAGGGAAAGCCACCAACAACAGCATATACCCAACGAGTGTGGTTGGGATCAAGCAGGCGGCCAGCTGTAAAACCTAAGCCAAAACCTTGAGCAGCATGGATTGGAATGTTGTCACCCCAATCACTCTCACCGTTCATTAGTCTCTCGACGTGTTGTTTTCATTACTTTTCTATACATTCATTCGTTATTAGCTAGCACCTTTTCAGTGTGATGGATGATGAATCAAAAGGCGTGAGTGAGTGTGAATGTGCATATTATCTATATGTCCAGGTGTGTAAGTATGTATGTAGTTATATTAGTCGTGATTTTTAATAATAATAATCAAAAGTGGCGCATTATTCAGCCATTTCCCTATGTCTGTAAAAAACAAAAGATTCATTTCCAATCAGACAACACACCTTACCATTTTCGAATCACTCTCGTTCTAGTGACCTCATAACAATATCATGGACAGTTAACGGTTAAAGTATGTATAATTAATTATGTGCTCATATTAATAGACAGAAATATACATGAGAACAAAATAATGGCCACTGGTAACCACCGATTTTAGCTTAATGTCGTTAGTGATAGTTGATGTGACAGCAAGAAATTAATATGTAATCTTATTATTGCAAATAAAAATTCAAATTTTAGATACAATAATAAAATAAACGGAAAGGTCCCGGGTTTGAATCCTGATAGGGCCAAATCTTCGTGTGATGAGCACAGACATTCGAATAATATTTATTGTTTATTTACTTAGATAATCATGTGACCGGTTTATAGGCGTTCAAAGGAAAAATTTAGAAGCCTTATAATAATGTATCTAAATTATCCCCATGTAGGTATGTTCAGCAATTTTTTGAAAGTGCTTTTCCGTAGTTTTCACCTTCATTGGTTTCATTAGTGTTATCTCTACTATGTCTAACATTTTCAGATGTTTTTTTTGTGGAAACTATCATTAAGATACCGTTTAAAATAAAGCGGTATACCTAGACATTGCTGAAGCTAAAATTTTGGCACGATTCTTGCGTATTCTAGAATCGTGCTAATTATAATATTATAAGCACCAGTCCCGCTGATCACGGGCGAATATAATAAATTATACACAAATATCGCGTATTTTCACGATCATCAAATTACATAAAATTATTGTGCCCATCTAGATAATGATCTTAAGCACTAATCTAATTTATAAATTACAATATATTTTGTTTATTGCTTGATCTATGCTAGTAGGCATCTCAGTGGTCTTTATGGGACTAATATCAATTCTGATAATTAGTAGCATGAATGTCAGTAATATCGAGTCAATATTCAATATTAATTGGCCTAGTCAAGTCATTTAACTTTTATATTTATTGGACATTATTCGCTATTTATGAGTCGCTCAAGTTCGACATGTAAAAGTTTTTTTTAGTTATACATTAATACGCATGTGGCAGCAATGACGAGAGGAAAAGGGAGAGTAGGTAGTGGAAATACACCTACTAAAACTGTGATTGTGTAAAACTATAGACTTTTAAAATATTACTAACACAAGGTATTATTAGAAGGAAAATGATAGTGGCTACGAGCAAAGACCGTAGCAAATCGAAATAAATGACTGTGTAGGTACTCAGCTTACCTCTATTGGAGATGTATTTATTACGATGATAAATCAGTTCTAAAGTATTCTACTGAATATTGACAGACTTGTGCATCAACATTGACTATACTTGACGAAGACAAAAGGCCCAATTTCCAGCGACCTGTTAAATAATTCAACACGGAACTAAGTGATCGCTTTGTCCCCCACACCCAATCAATTCAATATTTCAATTAAAACTGGAACAAATTGTATCACGAAAACGCACAAAACACAGTTCACTAGACACAAGCTTGCGCTACTGAATTTTGAACACTACGGATTAAAGATAGAGTTATCAATTCTGTGATAATAAAAATTATAGAACACAAAGAAAAACGGGTGCATGTGTGCGCGAAATATATCCGATTATTGAACGCTTATGTTTTGATTAGAAACGAAACGAACGGTTGTCCTCTAAGGTCGTTCATTGACCTCGCCAATAAAGAATATTTTGGCCAGGGTTATCAAATGTTTTCCTCCAAATTCATTTTCGTCTATATCATGTCAACATTTTATAATATCAATTAAAGATTATACATACATACATAAATCACGCCTATGGCCCTGGAGGGGTAGGCAGATATGAATTAACCCTCACTTTTTTTCAAATAAGTTATATCTCAAGTAATAGGTGGCGAGCCTACTGCCATCTATCGGGCACATAAATCGTAGTATAGGTAAGTATTGCTAGGTGGTATAAGAGAGTTACCCTTAGTGGTCTTGTAAGACACCCACGGGAGAGATCGGGGTGGTGATCTGAGAAATGAGAGAATCAAAATCCACCTACCACGTAGTAAAATACAATGTAGTAAATAAACATTTTAGTCAATTTTAATTTCAAAAAGTGTCAGCCCTATATTATTATAATGAAGTAACTAATGAAGTGAGACTTGTCCGAATCTCATTCCGATAATTTGCATGAAACAATAATAAGTGTCTATCTCCAGTTCCTAGATTAAGTGTTACATTGTCTGCGTGTGTGAATTTTAAATTAATTTACGTCAAATTAACAAATATGTATTGTTCCTCCAAGGTTCTACAATGCGCAGATGGTTTAAAAATAAAGAAAAGTAAATTACCCACACACCATGATACAGTACTCATATAATATACAATTGGAATTCCTTTTGCTACGAATTAACTCGTATTTAAATGAATAGTTTGAATAAATAAAGGTATTGTGGTAAATTTCTATGATTTAAGCAACCGTGTGGTATTGTTTCTTTAAAAGTATGTAACTATTTAATATCTGTAAATATATGTTGTTAACATGTATCCAATAGATATTTATTTGCAACAGCATTGAAATGTTCAATGGATAATTAGGTTTCGCTTATTAAACACCAATTATTTTGCATATAAGTACCTACCTGTTGCGTTGCGCGCATAGATAAATAATTGAAATAACTTACTTGGTAACTAATGTTAAATAATGCCATGTCGCAACAACTTGCATATGGTTAACTCTATCAGTTTAACGATAAATGAAAAGATGACATAAATAAAACTTATTCAAAAGAGTATATAGCCTGCAATAAAGCTTGGATATAAAGCTATTAAATAAGCATATTTATAGTTTATTATTACACCTGCGCAATCTAAGTGTGAAGTGTAAAAGCCCAATTTTTTTGGATTTTGACAGGCTGTGGTGACCCGACACGCTTAAGACTGTGCCTATTCAAATCACAAAGCTCTACGCATAATTGTCCATTGGGATAATCCATAAAACACGAATGACCATAAAAAGTTGACGGTTAAGGTCCCAAAATAGGAAACCTTGACACCCGACCAATGCGAATGTTTAACGTACTTATTAATTCAATATTCAGTCGATCCGCCGCCAACCAGCTCAACGGACAATGTCGCATTATGTAACAAGTTTATTATTATTGTCATGCTGACGTCAGAATAAGTGAAATTCAGTGGCAAATATTTTTCTCACCAGCCTTATAATATAGCGTTGCCAAATGAAATTACATACATATATTATGCCTATATTTTCCCCGAAAGGACAGGCATTAGTGGGTACACGTAGGTAGTGGAATACACCTACTAAAACTGTGATTGTGTAAAAATATAGGCTTTGAAAATATTACATACATACATACATACATAAATCACGCCTATATCCCCAAAGGGGTAGGCAGACGTGAACTAGCACCCACGTTTCGCCAACCATGTTAGGTCCCATGTAATAGGTGGCGAGCCTATTGCCATTTATCGGGCACAAAAGTCGCAGTACATTGCTATTGCTAGGTGGTATATGCTAGGAGGAACTCTGCTGCCCATTCCTCATTATTGATTTATCCTTAGTCGTTTATATTTACATATTACAAATATTTTGAAAATATGAAAGGACAGGCATTGAATTAACACACGTTTTTGCCAATTTTGTAAGGTTCCATGTGTAATAAGAGGGCGAGCCCTTAACAAAGTAAAAGGGCATAAAACAACCCCGTGTGCATTTAGTTTAGTTTGAAGCAAAAATTCGATAGAAAATATACGGGTTATTCCCCGAGTACCCCGATCACCGAGGCCCGCGTTTCGGAGGACCCCGATTTATTTGTAATTTTAAAGGTAAAAATACAAGTAAATCGGAGTAGGTACTCCGGAACGGGGACCTCGGGGATCGGGGTACTCAGGGAATAACCCAAATATACCTACTTAAAAAAATGGACTCTCCAACACAAAAAGGATTTTTCAATTTATATATAAGTATAATAAGTAGTTCCTGAGATTAACGCGTTCAACCAACGAACCAAACAAACAAACTATTCAGCTTTATAATATTAGTACACATAAATCACATAAATCACCGGCCGTGTGGTGACGGCAGAGTAGAATACAATTGTCACCATCCCAAATCTCTCCCGTGGGTGTCGTACAAGGCGATTAAGGATAAATCAGTGATGAGGAATTGGCAGCAGCGTTCCTCTTATACCACCGTCCTGGCAATGTAATGCGACTTTCGTGCCCGATAAATGGCAATAGGCTCGCCACCTATTACCTAAGTCCCACTTAACACAATTGGCGAAACTCGGGTGCTAGTTCACCTCTGCCTACCCCTTCGGGGATATGGGCGTGATTTATGTATGTATGTATGTATGTAATCACGTCCGTTTATAGGCACAGATGTATTGACTTATTGATTGTTTGCTTAAAATCTACAAAATAAGTAATTGTATCTTCCCAACATATAGGACGGTTTAAAGATAAAAATAACCGGGAATACAGGTCTTTAACATCACAACCTAAATGAAATCGTGCCAGCCGACACCATTGAGCCACTGGAGTTTCCAGATACAAAAACCAGACTCTTTCAGTGAGTAAAACACTAATATAGGCAATCTACTTTCCTTATAGCTCAAGCGAACTGATAAAAAGCCCATTGAAACCCGCCATGGCTCCGAGCTAGCCAAGATCGAAATTGAAGATAGACCTGTTCTTCCTGTTGCTCCATTTAGCTTTCATAAAACGTGTAATATTACTTGCTGCTTACAAAAACTTGGCTTCGTAATTGTATGAACTGTATCACATGAGTAATCTAGTGATTTCGTACCTATTCTTATGCCGTTATTTATTCTTAATTTTTTATACTCAGTTATACTCTTGAACTACTGTATGTAAAGTTTATATTTTAAGCAATATTCAAATGTTCTTCAAAATAGAGGAATCTAATCTAATTAATGTTTTATTGAAGAGTCTTCGCAAATCTTTCTGATCATCATCAATAATTTTTTAAATATGTGATAGAGTAGCTCTCTAAAACTAATCTCCGACTCATAGCGCTCTGTGAGGCTCTCCGCGGCAGTATGTCTCCTCCTGGGAGATGCCTGCTGTGGAGAAATCGTCTCAGTGAGTGTTCGATTGCAAGGCTCGAGGACAAGGTCTTCGCCTTCCCCAAAAACCTGTAAATATAGAGGCTCCTAGGCCAACGTTTAGGTCCTTAAAAAAAAGACCTCTAAAACAATTGCCAATGACAACTCTGAATTACCTATATCCAGTCTGCGGCTTCGAGTCAATGCTCATAGCAATAGAGGATTAAATTACCCCGGGCAGAAGAGGCGCAACAATGTAATAGGAAAGTAAAAACCTAGAAACCGCCAGCCGACGAGCGCGAGCAGACGTTACAATTACCGAGGGGAAAAAATCTCAACGCTAACACCAACTGCCGATAAAGTTCCTTCGGAGGAATGCGAAGCTTCGTTTATGAAGCGTCCCGCGTTTCAAATTACATATAGGGATGTTTATAGGTTGGCGTTTAAGCGAGGTCGCACACAACAGCTCTCCCTTTCGAATGGAAGGCCGAACTTACAGAAGACATTGAACAATAAAAATCTTGAAGGTGGTAAGAACCTCAGAATGTATTGGGTTCCTGAGTTCCATAACGCATTTGGGAAGAGTTCGTTGGGGAATCATGCTGTGATGATGGATATTCTTCCAGACGTCGTCGCTGCGGTGGGGACATTTTGACTATGGTGCTTGAATGATTATGATTTGTTGGGTTTCTATAGCAAGTTCAATATTTGTGATTAATAGTTATGATAGATTAGGCGTGAAGAGGCAGATTCGCAGTCAAGTAAACACTAGAAATTGTGTTTGTATCGTCCATTATTATTGACCCTATTGCCCTGTCTTGAGCAGTATTCAAACAATCTTCATTCCTATTATCGAAGCTGGTTCGGTAGACTATAATTGCGCCTGCGCATCTATCAGAGGAGGCGTCTTAATTTGTTGGAAGCACTTTTTCTATTTGGAAATGCTGATGCGTTTTCGAGATACGAGCCGTAATGTGGATCTATACTTTTTGTAATTCCTTGGTGCAATTTACGTAGTTATTTATTTTTATTTCGGATGCAGGATAGTTTTTTGTTCGTAAAAAGTGAGGAATGGTTTTGGACAGAAAAAGGGTTAAATTAAAAGATATTATGTTAAAGCAAAAAGTAAGGTACGCTACGGTAGTTCGGACGCAAAAACTCAGAAGACAGGGTTTATCTTTTCTTAGTAAGTGATAATCTTTATACACCTATGGCACGTCTCATCGCTGAATGTGGCTGGATTGTCAGCACGGAAGTAATTTTTAAACAATTGATGCGGTAATTTAATTATTAAACATATTATTTCTAAACTGCTGTTCCGATTCTATGATAAAAGCCATGTTAAAATCTATGCCCGTTAACTAGCCATAATTTTAATGTCACATAATATAACGTGCCCTGTAATTGGAATCCCTAAATACAATAATATGGCGTTATTTTTTGTAAAAATTCGAACACCATGGTTACATAATTTTATAGCAACTGTCTGGGTTAAGTTTCGGACAAACAATTTCAGGAATTTCTTTTTTTTTGAAGGACCTAAGCTGTTGGCTGAGAGGCCTTTACATTATCTACCGGGTTTTTTGGGGAAGTCGAACACCTTGTCCTTAAGCCTTGCAGTCAAGCACTCTCTGTGAGGGTATCTCCACAGCAGGCGTCCCCCATGGGGGCCAGCATCTTGCGGGGGAGATATACTGCCGCAAAGAGCCACACAGTCACAGGTCGCCCGAATCGGAGTTTGGAGCGGCAGGCCTAAACGCGCGGAACTCAACTTAGGCGTGCCGTGTTATAGGGGAGATTTCAGGAAAAGAAATCAAGTTGCTATCGATTGATCTCAACATCCTGTACCAAAAAAAAAGAAAAATCCAATGCTCAATTGCAAGACAACCAACAACAACCCGACCAGACCAATGTAAAACAAAACCACAGATCGTGAAATGTGAATTTCAGACATGATAGTAAAATATTATTTGCCGAAGTTTTACTAGCGTCTTTACCAATTGTGATGGGACGTTATTGGTGCATAGCCACGAGGCGTCACATGCAGATACGCGATATCGGCCAGCCCGGTGGTCGGACAGGGCTGCCCGCGTTGTTTAAACACACCTTATGCATAATGCACCCTGCATGAAATCATTAGCATCTATTCACAAGCCCCGGTTGAGCTACTGCTCAGCTTTTGTTGCTATTTCTCTGTCGGTTATGGATCTAAGATTATGTTGTTTCTTCATTGCAGATTCTGCGTATTTACGAGCCCAATATAATTTGAAGGACCTCCTTCTAAATCGTCTATCTTTATTGAGTTGGTTAATTGATTTTTGTTAGGAACTAGATGGCTACGTGGACATCGCGATTGCGTAAATTAAGCAATGTTTGCTATCGCCGGGCCTTTGGATGGCTGAATATTGTTAGGTACCACGAATTCCTTCGTGTTTCGGGAGCTAGGTTAACCAACCAAAATAGTTCAGTTCGCAAGCGTCTTTGCGGAAGATGCGGGTTCGAGTAGTCCCGTATCAAAACTTATTTTATCGATTTTTTCTGATCTGATTTTCTTAATAGTCAAATCGTAAAACAATGTGTGAGTGTTAAAACAATAAAAAATTAAAGTAGCGGAATACTTTTGTCCATGGCCGGCTTGAATGAGTGTGGCCAACCCTGATTACAGTTCCTCTCCGGATAGGTGATAAATATATCGCTATCGCCATGGGATCGACACGTACATACGTCCGACCACACTTGTCGACATACGCGGTCCCTCGACTCTGTTCGTTACTGCTATTAAAATAAAGATCATTCGGCCATACCAATTAGAACCGCCGTCTTAGCAGCCCCGTGAGAACGGACTTTTGATTTAAAATTTACTGTCTACTTATGTTACCTACGTACTTATATGCGTGATGGTTTCAAGGAAAATGTGAACTATTTATAGGTAGGTACAATCAACTGTAAGGCACAGTATACAAATTGATTTTCAACCTTAATTTGTGTGCCGTTAACTTGCGTGGCTTGGTGAAATATAGATTGCAATGAAATATAGAATCGAGCTTCACATAAATTGAGACAATATTCCCTCCACAAATTTCCTTCTCCAAAAATTTGCCCTTCACCATTTTGGTGATTAGTGCTTATTTGTATACAGAGGGCAATCCCTTAATCGACGGGTGAGGATAAATCAGGATAAATCAGCGTTGGATGAGGAATGGGCAGCAGCGTTCCTTTTGTACCACCTAGCAATGTACTGCGATTTTTTGTGCCCGATATATGGCAATAGGCTCGCCACCTATTACATGGGTCCTAACATAATTAGCGAAACGTGGGTGCTAGTTCACCTCTGCCTACCCCTTCGGAGATATAGACGTGATTTATGTATGTATAAGTCGGGGTAGGTAAATTCTACGTTATTTTGAGCTCCTAGCATCGCATGCACCATGAGATATACGAATATAGGTTTAATCAAACCATTTTATCATTATTAAAACGAATAAGCACTGGACGAGCTTGATAGTTATTTCGCAATAACGGTCCAAATCCGTAGAATGGCACGAGCTAAAGCTAAGCTGTTAAACTTTAGACAAATAAAACTACTATCAGATGCAAAACTCTAGCAGTCGTATCGCCACTATTCTAGAAATGTCAACTTTAAGTTTTACCAGTCAAAGGTGGTAATCAGTCGTTCGAACGCTACCCGATATGGTCCTTCGAGTCTTGAGCGACTTTGGCGGCGCGTTTGACAATAGGAGCCGATTGGAACGTTCTTTGAGATCACGAGCGTGACTCACCCGCGGTTATTATCTCCGAGTAGACGTGAAGCTGCGCGCAGAGCCCTGCCATGTTGAAAATGCCACTGCATGGAGTGTTCTTTTTTTGGTGGTTGAGTTGCATGGCATATTCGTTTTTACCATTTTTTCATTTGTGGGTATCGTACGAGGCAGTAGTAAAGATGTTTCTAGACCTAAGCATATCGACACACTCGAGGTAACATAAACGATGCCTGTTTGAATTTCGAATGGGTATTTAAAGTTTTATTAACGCTTACCTACACTTCACAAACCAAGCAGCATCGCACAGTGCGCCTGGTCAACTTTTGGTGAGCCTTGTAAGACACCTACGGTAGCTCATCATCATCATCACAAGTCCTTTTATGTCCCCACTGCTGGGGCACGAGCCTTCTCTATGGGTGGAATAATAAAGGGAGGTTGGGCCATTATAACCCACGAGCCGTGTGGTGACGGCAGAGTACAATTGTCACCACCCCAAATCTCTCCCGTGGGTGTCGTACAAGGCGACTAAGGATAAATCAGTGATGTTGAATGGGCAGCAGCGTTCCTCTTATACGATCTAGCAATAGAACTGCGACTTTTGTGCCCGATAAATGGCAATAGGCTCGCCCCCTATTACATGGGACCTAACATAATTGGCGAAATGTGGGTGCTAGTTCACCTCTGCCTACCTCTTCGGGGATATAGGCGTGATTTATGTATGTATGTATAACCCACGACGCTAGTCCAGTGCTGTTAGTAGATATGAACGACTGCAGATGCAGCCGGGACCAACGGCTTAACGTGCCTTCAGAAGCACGGAGGAACTCGAGATAATACATTTTTGTTCATCCATCCAATGGGCCTTAGCGAAGTATGCTTAATTTACGCAATCCAAGCCACGCGCGCTATGCCTCTGCGATAGCGAGCTCATCCTATGGTAGCTACCTATAGAGGTCGTATTGTGCAACGACGACGGGCTCATTACCTGCTTAAGAAGTGGTTTGGTCCTGAGTTAAATTCTCATCTCACTATGTATGATATACTCACTACTATCTATCCTTAGGCCTGCTATCAGAAAAAATATTCTGGTAGCAGCCGCATTTTTAAAAGTCCCTATATATTTTTTAACGTCCATCAACTTATTATCCTTTATTCAAGAGTGTGTATTATCGTGATTAATGAAGTGTTATGCTTTATTCAAAACAAAATTGATGTCATGGATGAAATTTCACTGGTGCAAATTTGTGAATCGGCTTTCTCGGATGTTGAAATTGAGAATGCAAAAACGTTATTATTTGAATCGATAACTACATCGACAAAGAAAAAAGTGCGAAAGCGTGCAGGTAAAACACTTAGAAACCTAAACGATGTTATTGCATTGTTTAAGGAGACTGATCCAAACGAAACACCCGTTTTTGTGGCGAAAGACATTCATAGATTGCCTCCGGTATGTTTTGACCATATCGATGTCACTAGATTGTTAAAAGACATTCTCTTGATACAAAAGGAGCTCAAGACTGTGAGAGAAAATTATGTGACCAAGGAACATCTAGAGGGTGTAAAAATTGAATTAGAAAATATCAAGAAAGCCTCCATAATTAACAACTTCAGCAATATTAATATGAGAAGAGGTGCGTGCTTGAATGAAAGCGACTGTGACAGCGGACCCTGTGGATTTCACCCAATTGACCCCCATAAGTCGGAAACACCTAAAAGGTCCTTGGTTTTACCAAATCATCAGTCTGGTGATGTTTTTACAAGAGTACCGTCATATGTTTCTCCAAAAAAACAAGTTGACACGAGTGAAGGTGGTGTTCACCCAACGGTGCCGATGTCCGTGTTCACCTCGCCCCCGCCACACTCGCCGCAGCCAATGAGCGCCCGGCACCGCCAGCGGTGCGAGTCGAATATTAGCGAGAATGGACGAAGAGGTTCGCCGAGTTCCTACGTCATTGCCGCTAGTACATCGCCCGCGCCGTCTACTCAGGTGGTAAACAAGACAGCTGACACTGCGTTAAAACGACAAACAATGGCAAAAATGGTTGAGTCGGGAGAATGGAAACCGGAGAAGGCTAAGGATGACTGGATACTAGTTCAGAAGCGAAGACTACGTAACCGATTTTTGGGCAACAAAGGAAAAGCGGTTGTTAGTTCTGATATAAGATTTCGAGCTGCCGAAGTTTTTGTACCAATCTATGTCTACAATGTTGCCAGTAATACTTCGGTAAACGATATTTCTGAGTACATTCGCACTAAAACTGACCTTGATGTAAAAATACACCAGATGGAGTTGCGTTCTGTGAAAGACTATGCCTCTTTTAAAGTATTTGTACCAAAGCAGAACGTTACGGACTTTTTGCAGGAAGACTTCTGGCCGGAAGGGATTTCTTACCGTCGTTTTGTTGAATTTGGGAAAAAGAAGAACGTTGGAGACATGGACTGCACGGAGAGAAAAACAAACGTATATGGATAGTACACGTAGTACAAGACTTGTTACATTTAATTGTCAAGGTGCATATCGTTCTGCTAACTGTGTGAGACGTCTGTGCCGTAGTGCAGATGTTATCGCCCTTCAAGAGACGTGGTTACTCCCTCATGACGTGACCTTCCTGGCGGAACTGGACGACGACTTTGCATACACCGGGAAGTCAGCAGTGGACACGGGAGCAGGCGTACTGCGCGGCAGGCCCTATGGCGGTGTGGCTTTGCTCTGGAGGAAGAGCTTATTCACCACAGTAAGCGTGGTTCAGTGTGTTAGTGCGCGACTAGTGGCAATAAAAATTAATCTTTGTGATCGCGAGGTGCTCGTATTTTCACTTTACATGCCCACAGACAGCAGTGAAAATTTAGTCGAATTCACGACATGCTTAGGTGAGATATGTGCGATCGTTGCAAGTAATAACGTGGAGAATGTTTTTGTGCTTGCGGACTTTAATGCACACCCAGGTGAGTCTTTTTACGATGAGATGATGAACTATTGTGCAGAGGTTAATTGGACATGTATTGACGTATTATTGCTACCAACGGACACTTATACGTTTGTGAGCCAAGCCAACGGTGCGCGCCGCTGGCTGGACCATGTCATCGTCTCTGCCGCCGCGGCGTGCACGGTCACCGAAGCGCAAGTGCTAAATGATGTTTACTGGTCAGACCACAAGCCACTGTTAATAAAGTGCGATTTGAACTTAGTGAGACGAAAACTAGTTCATGCTTGTACAGACAGTTCATATAAACAAGTAGTCTGGGGGAATAGGGATATGGCTGAAATATCTAAATTTCATGATTTATGTAACGAAAACCTAGGGGCAATAGATTTTCCAATTGAATTTAGTAATTGTTGTGACCATATGTGTAATAATGTTGACCATACTATAACTATTGACAAATTGTATGAAAAAATTGTGACGATACTGACTGAAGCAGCAGAATGTACCTTTACTCCCCGCGGCGGGGGGAGAAGCAGTGTTGTGGCTGGGTGGAACCAGCATGTTAGGGACGCTCATGTCAAGGCTCGGAGGGACTATCAAACCTGGTTATCACACGGAGAGCCTCAATCTGGTTTTTATTATAATAATATGTTTAATTCTCGGAAAATGTTTAAATCTAAATTAAAATGGTGCCAAAAGAATCAGGAACAAATTAAAATAAATATCGTAGCAAATCATCATAAAAGGAAGGATTTTGGAAAATTTTGGAAGGCTACAAACAAATTGAATTCCAGGCCGGGTCTTCCCATGAGTGTCTCTGGTAAGAGTGACTCGGTTGATATTGCTAATTTATTTAAAGACCATTTCCGGGTTGAGTCTCCTTTGAGTGACGATATATATAGTGAGTTAGTCGGAACCGTGGGTGGGTCGGGACGCACGGTGACGTTCTCTATCGAAGATGTTAAGTCTACAATTAGGGGAATGACCCGTGGCAAGTCCCCGGGACATGATGGGCTCAGTATCGAGCATCTTCAGCATGCAGGTGCCCATCTTCCGAGAGTGTTATCCATGTTTTTTAACTTTTGTGTAGGGCATTCCTATCTTCCTCATGATATGTTGAAAACTATTGTGTCGCCGATAATTAAAGACAGGACAGGAGATAGTGCTAATTGTAATAACTATAGACCCATATCGTTGGCTACAGTTATAGCTAAGGTACTGGACGGTTTGCTTGATCGACAGCTAAATAAATATCTAAACATACATGATGCCCAATTTGGTTTTCAACCAAATTTGTCTACAGAGAGTGCAATCCTGTCGCTCAAGTATACTGTTCGGTATTATACGGACAGAAAAACACCTGTCTATGCCTGTTTCCTGGACCTGTCAAAGGCCTTTGACTTAGTGTCGTACGACATTCTATGGAGAGAATTGACTGTATCGGGTGTACCTGGTGACATTATTAAACTATTTAGGTTTTGGTATAGCCATCAGACCAATCATGTGAGATGGGCCGGATCACTCTCGGATGAATATAAGTTAAGGTGTGGCGTCAGACAGGGTGGGATAGCGTCCCCTAAGCTATTTAACCTCTACATCAACCGACTGCTCGTTGAGCTGAGCAACACACAGATCGGTTGTCATATAGACGGGATGTGTATTAATAATATAAGTTACGCTGACGATATGGTGTTGCTCAGCCCATCTATTTCAGCATTGAGGCGCTTATTATCTACTTGTGAGAGGTTTGCGGAGGCCCACGGGCTCATATACAACGCTAAGAAGAGTGAGATAATGGTCTTCAAAGCTGGCACCAAATGTTACCCTTTTGTACCGCCGGTGACACTGCGCGGAACTCCTCTAAAACAAGTTAAAGTGTTTAAGTATTTGGGCCATTGGATTACCGAGGACCTCAAGGATGATATGGACATCATGAGGGAGCGTAGGGCGCTGGCTGTTCGATGCAACATGTTGGCCCGTAGATTTGCAAAATGTACACATGAAGTTAAGGTTACGCTGTTCAAAGCATACTGTCAATCCTTATACACATGCAGTCTATGGGTCAACTATACGCAGAAATCATACGGCGCCCTCCGCGTCCAATATAACGATGCGCTCAGGGTATTGTTGCGTATGCCCAGATATTGGAGTGCATCCGCAATGTTTGCGGAGGTGCGAGCTGATGGTTTCCAAGCTGTGATGCGAAAGCGCTACGCCTCCACGAGGTCACGTGTGCGTGCATCGCGCAACTCCATCCTGAGTGTTATCGCACACCACTGGGACTCTCCGTTCTTGCGTCACTGTAGTCACCTGCATGCTTCTATCACGTCACACACTTGCCCATGACATGCAAAATATTGTACTTGACATTAAATAGAAGGACATTTCATTATTTGTATTAACTTAATGTTACATTAAATACTAACCTTACTAACATATCAACTCTAAGCAAAATTGTTACTAACACCACTACTAACAAATTTATTTATTTATTTAATTGTAATTAATTAATGTTTAATTTTAATACTTTTTATTGTTAATGTTGTTTTTATTTTAATTAATGATTTTTTTTTTTTTTCTAATGATCAATGTTTATGTTTAGTATATCCTATGGGTCTTTGTAGCCTGACAATAAATGATTATTATTATTATTATTATATTTCAAATACATACAAAATCATATTTCTAAACATTACATTTTTTATTATTATTATTATTATGAATAGTACCCAGTAATGGTATAAGTAGGTACTTCAACAGCCTAAGTGTACCAATGTGCGCGAAACCGGATTGCGGCGAGATCAAAGCGAGCTCGGTTTTCTATTCGACACTTGGGTGCAGCTCGTCCAAGTCCCATGGCCATTCACTTCACTACCACCTGATACCGACACCCTACACCGCTGATACCGTGAAACTTAGGCGAGAACAGCGCGGACTTGATATCGAGAGACATGCGTAAAGTTCACGCACGGGCAATCGCATTTCTTAATAGGTACATACATACATACATAATTCACGCCAATATCCCCGAAGCCGAAGGGGTAGGCAGAAGTGAACTAGCACCCACGCTTCGCCAATTAGGCTAGGTCCCATGTAATAGGTGGCGAGCCTATTGCCATTTATCGGGCACAAAGGTCGCAGTACTTTGCTGAGTGGTAGGTATAAGAGGAATGCTGCTGCCCATTCCTCATCACTGATTTATCCTTAGTCGGCTTCTACGACACCCACGGGAGAGGTTTGGGGTGGTGACAATTGTATTCTACTCTGCCGTCACCACGCGGCCGGTCTTAATAGGTACTTCTACATAATACCTACATACATATATCGCGCCTACACTATATCCCCGGAGGGGTGAGACAGAGGACAGAGGTGAATAACACCCACATTTCAAAAATGTGGTCATGTGTGTGGCCCCATGTGGTGGAGAATGTGGTGTGGTGATGTCTGCCTACCCCTGTGGGAGAAAGGCGTGACGTGACATATTATGTATGTATGTATGCGGTGGAGAGCCTATTGTAATTATTAAGACTAAAAAGATTACACAATTTATAAATACACAATTTTTAATGGCACTTATAATGATGTAAGTAATCCTAAGACATGCGATCTACTGAGACCATTAAAGTTATTTGTATTCATACAACACGAGCCGTACATAATTGTATCATTATTTCACTTTCACGTATGATTGGAGAACCGTAAGTAATGGCAATGTATCGAGATGAATGAAACTAATCTACTATTCTCGATTTTGAATAGTTAAAACGAGATTATCTACCTATCTGTCGGTGAGAGATTGGAAATTGCTACGGATTCAAAAATAAATTACTTAATACTATTGATGTAGCAGTTTAGCTATCTATGGGAGACTTCTAGACCAATGCATATATTTATTGTGTGGAGAGCCTGGCGATTAAACCACCCACCCACAACAGCGTTCCCTAGGGGGGTTGGCATCAGGCAGGCGACGGACGACAAAGAGCAGTATTAAATTACTTACTGCCGCACTCAGAGACGTCAATTAACTTTAATGAGTATTTAAAGTCAAAAAATTTCATTTAAATTTAGACCAAAAACATGACAAGAATAGAGACTAGTTCTGAATGGTCATTTTTTGACATCCAGTACTCATTATCATTAATTGATATCTCTGAGTGCGGCAGTTAGATCATTTGGGAGAAGGGTAGATTTGCTACATTTGGAGAAGTCGTGACAAGTTTAATTAGGTAAGTAGATAGTAGTGAATAAATGAGTAGGTACTATCTAATTAGAAAGAAGACAATAACATTAAGTCAGTTACTAGCTACTTATACAAGGATGGATAAAGATATTCTGATTGGGAGGTCAATCGGTGCAAATGAATCAGAAAAAACGTAGCAAGAACTTTGTGCATACGACACGACATACGGTATGCAAAAAACATAAGTTCATTTGATTCAAAATCAAGAAGTTAGGTACCTAGCTTACCTGTAGGTAAGCAGTTCTGCCGTTCTCCGAATGTGATAAGAACACACCACAATACTAACTGTGAATGTATAATATTAGAGAACTTTTTATTGACATCGTACAGGTTTCGTTTCCGGTTGAACTTTTTGGTTAATGTAAATATTAATTTTTGTGCTTTTGCATGCTCGCGGTCGCCATCGCCAACAGGAGAAGTTATCACTTATTATGAGGTTAATTCAGATAAAACGTGATTTGTAACTTACGTAGGTGATGTTTTTATTTTATAGTTGGGCAAGTTTGGTACTAGCAGACATAAAAATTACAAGGTTCTTGTCGTTTTCAAAATTAGTTTGGGTGTCTACCTATATTCACTACGATAAATACCTACCTACAGTACCTACCTTGATTAAATCTGCAAGATTATTCCATGTTCAAAAAATATTTTTTGAAGCAATATAAACAGATGTGGGTAAAACTGATTGTTTATTTTAGAGGAGATCTTGAATGCTTGTTCCAAGGATTATGTTAACGATGCAGTGTTAAATAACATTATTATTATGCGTGTCATCACAGGGCTTGTGTAGCACCTCGGCGTAGCCAGTTACACGTGTTACCCTAGGCTAGGCCTAGATCGGCGGATACAAACGAGTCTTCATAGAATACATAAAAGGTTTCGGTTTACTAATGTTAGTAACCTATGTTTCTAACGGGTCTAATAGAACTCTACTAGGGTACCCAAGCAATTGGTCCAACAGTAGTTAAATACAATTAATTAAAAACGAAAATTAACGAACATTTAATACTGATTGATATCCATAGAAAAGGTAGATTTTCCTAGAAAGTTTTTGCTTAGGTTAGTCCTTTGTGCACGCAAAGTTATTAGCATAGAATAGACTCCTACTCGAAATCGGGGTCGAACTATTGTTTCAGGCGTTTTCAAAACATTTACCTAACACGAAATTAAAACACCGTAGCAAAAATGTTCGTTGAACATACCTATTATGACACAGGTCATTTGTCTTTAGGGGAAACAGATCCTGTTGTTTTCATTAGATGTAACCGTTCGAAATTACAATTTCATAACTTCTCCATAGTAATTCAAAAATAAGTTCTCTGTAATTAAGTTACTTACCCAATAAACAAAGTAAAAGAAAAGGCTCCGAGCCGGCACGCACTAGTGGGTCGAGCACAGTATATCACAGGCGGGCGACGGCTATCACGGGTTTGAGTTATTATTTTTGTTTGACGATAAGAGTGGACGGTTCACTGTTACTCCGGCCCGGCTTGGCGACTCGCTCGCGACGAAGCACCGCGTGCATTTCAATGGATGAAAGTGTAAACCGTGGTTTTTGTATAGCGCCTTCTCGCTCTTTGCAGCGGGCGAGACAAGGAACGCTAGACTCGACACCGTCAAGTTTGGCTTTTTGAGTTGAGTAGCAACTTCGCCCACTATTTTATTGTTGTTCTAAATCTCGTGTCGTTCAAACTCCTAAACATTTCTACGAAATGCAAACAGGTCAACAAAAAATGTAGGGGAGCTTTTCGGGGTATGGATTCGGAAATAAAAGAGGCAATGAGGTTTGATTATTTTTATTTCTTCCCACATGTGGCATGTACCAGAGTAGTGAGCACAACCTAACGTATGAAAATGGTAACTATTTTCAGGGATAACCACCTCTATTCTAATCAAAAAACATGGTATTTCAAATGGAAATTGTTACAATCTATCAAACAGTATGCTCGTATTCGATTTAACACTAACGGGTACCTCCTATTCAATTTGTTTTGGGTTGTCGCAAATTACAATTATAATTTTGGTGCAATTAAAAATAAACGTGTAAATTTCGCGTGGAAAGTAGTGCATTTACATAAAATTAGTAATAGGTATTTAAATATATTATTTGGAAATCTGTGATGTGTATAATCCCTTGTAAACTGCTCCTACTCCGGTCTAAAAGATACTATTTATTGACCTATAATGAAGATATGAATTTCATAAAGAAAACTATAATGATACAGTGATAACAAATTTGCATGTAACCAAGGCATAGGCAGCAATCGGTTACAAGCCTACTTGTTCCAGAGGAGCATCGGCATTTCATTTTAAAAATTGACTACATGCAAAGTTTCGCGTTATTCCCAAACGTCACCCCTAGCATTGACATCCTTTGGTGGCGACCGGGAATATAAAAAATCCCAGTCCTCACCCACGCCGGTAATTTTCATCTTTTTTTAATGGTAAACTCAATATGCTTGGTTTGTAATTATATAAGCTTAGGGCATTCTACATACAATAAGCTTTTAACAAACAATGTTTGAATATAAACTAGGTATTATTTGCTAAAATTAATAAAAACCTAAAATGATAAAACTTATTGTGTGGAACATTTTACTTTGTCAAAACATCTCGTTAGTTTCATTTTATGCAAATAATTATAATTAATTCTTTTCTTTATAGTGATTAACCCTGAATAGTATCTGTTACTATTCAGAGTTCATATAAACGTTATTAGTTTTACCTATTATAAAACATACAATTCTACAAATAAACTATCTTTGTGAAAAGATATAGTATTCATGTTAACTTTTATTAGGGATGGCAACTGAGATTTTTCCTGTACAAAATTCTTGCTGCCAGCCGATTGTCTAACGAGCCATAGTAAAATTCCCATGCTAGGGGTGACGACTGAAAATAACAGTAATTTTTCCTGTTTTTTTTTTCTTAACAGATTTTCAACATGCTCATAGTTAGTCGATAGTCGAAACAAGTAACTGAAATAAGTGTACTCTCATCTCAAAGATAGTTACAAACAAACATGCTGATCTTGAAACATTTGTGTAAATATTGAAAGATACAAATGGCGAAAGCTCTGGCTGGCCACTAAGTCAGTGGCTCACAAAGTGAAACGTTTATTTAATTATGGGGACATTCGTTCAAAATTGCTTGCACTGTCACCGCTGCGCCTATCCATCGCACGCGCACAATGCAACCAATTTCAAGTGACATTGTATACTCTGGCAATAATTCCAATACACCCTATCTCGAGCCACATTGAGTGATGCCTAAGTAAAGAAATAATGGATATATTGCCATCGCACATTTTAAGTTTGCAGTGGTGTGATGGTCAGTTCACATTGGCTAGTCCCCCACAGAACACCACAGCAACTTGTACACTAAACAAGGCCAACAATTGATTGTTGGTATAATATTTATATCCACAGGTGTACAGGACATTCATCGATAATCAAGAGCATACGCACATTACATCAGATTATTTACTAATCGAACATAATATTACATGCACACTTGAGTCTATATTTTTTTTGGGTTTTCAGTTTTTTTTTTTTTAATCTTGATATCGTTTAGACATATCGTTATTAGAATAAGTACAATATGATATCCCTTTCAGGCCCATCTAACATTACCGATAATTTTCATTTGCAAAAGCAAAGATTAACAATAACAAGAGCAAAATGCGGTCGATTAACGCAAACTGCAGTCAAGTGGCGACTGAAAAATTCATTTGAAAATGTCCTCCAATGGCAGACAGGCTTGAAACGGTTATGAACTTATGAGAGAAAAATGAAATATATTAACATGACACGCAAAATGAACGTTGTGTTTAAATATACCCAACCGTACTAATGTAGTTTCAAAAATAGAACAAATGATATAACAAACTATCTGAAATATATACGATAGACAGGCTGGAGACGCCTAAAGTGCGTGCAAGCCGAATCAAAATGTATCTATTTCAGATAAGCCCACAACGATAACAACTGAAAATATAATAAACTGAAATAGTCTATACATTACTTTCACAATATAATAAACATATATACAACAGCCCCTCTGTAAATTTACGTTTGACATTTTTTTTAAATATTTTATGTTTTCAGTAATCGCAAACAGAAGTAAATCACACTACAGAAAAAT
>OZ008349.1:487139-529429 GCA_963931975.1 Cataclysta lemnata
AGCCGCGGTCCGGCGAGGCGAGCAGCTCGCGCAGGTCGATCGGCAGCTCCTGGTAGGCGTCGTCGGGCGTGCCGGCGCCCGCGTCGGCCTCCGCCCACAGCGCCTCGACGCTGCGGTCGAACTTGGCCTCGAACCGGGCGTACAGCTCGTCGTCCTCGGGCGCGGGCGCCGGCTGGCCGCCGAAGTCGTCCCCGATGGCCCACGCGCCCAGCTCGAGCCCGTCGTCCCAGGCGGGGCGCGGGCCTCGGCTCGGGCTCGTCGGCGAGCGTGTTCTCGCACGTGCCGTAGCCCTCGTCCTGCGCCATCGCGCGGATGAACTCCCGCACCGGGTCCTGGGTGTCCATGTCCCAGACGCCCTCGTGCGTGAACCACTCGGGCAGCCGGTCCCGCGCCTCGTCGAACGAGCGGCTGTAGTTGGTGCAGCGCTTGCGGGCCTTCTTCTGGCCGTGGTACGAGTTGCGGCGCTCCCTGCCGGCCAGCTTCTTCTTGAAACCCAGCTCCCTCGAGATGGCCAGCTCGCTCTGCATCTTGAAGGCGGCGTCGGTGTTGCGGCACCAGGCCGGCGGCGGCAGGTAGTACTGCAGCGGCGACTCCTGTCCCCTCTTCAGGGCTGGGAACGCTGCACAGTAGCGACGCACGGCCTCCGCTTGCTCCCCGGGGCACGTGGGCATGCCTCCTTGCGACCCGCTCTCCTGATCTTTGATATCTTGAAGCCTCGTGCACAGCTGGTCGACGATGATGTCAATGTTGGGTTCCTGAAATGAAGTGTGTAACGATCAGTACTCGGGAACACCTGGATAACATCGTGAAGACTTTCTTTGTAGCATTGCTATCTATGCAGTGTGATGTGACAAGCTATCTACATAATAATAATTATCATTTATCAAATTTCTATTTAAAAACGAATTTAATTGACTCCCAAATTAAATTAAGTAAAAATAGCTAGACTGACTAAGTAACTATGCTATTTAAATCCAGGTTAAATACAAAACAGAACATTGGTCATTATGCAACAAATTCTTGTAAGCGTTGGAAATAATAGGAACTAAACAACCAGTTAAGAGTGCAAGACAGATGCATCATGCTAAACCTTGAATGTAGTGCGGTACTATTTGTATAACACTATGATGTATGTGTTGTGTGATCAGGTACACAAGCAATAAAAAAGAAACAGAAAACCCCAATTACACATAAATCATCAGAATAAAAACTTGATGCAGAGGGTCTTCGCTTAAAATATATTCCATAGGTTTCTACATAACGCATTCTGCTGAGAGTACTAGGTGCTAATTACACTTCCAATTAACAAATATAATACAAATGTCCAAAAGTGACTGTCTATGTGTAACAATAGAGCCTTTCTGAAGCGACATTTAAAACACATAAATATAACATTCTTATATTTGTTAATTTCCATAGCGAACGTTTCAGGACCGTTAAATGCAACATTCTTGTTGCATTACATAAACAACTAAATATACAAAACTATAAGTACCAAAATAAATTTAACCACTCCCAGATTTAAAATTTGAGGACAATGTTACAACTCTGCAAATATGCATGTGAAAACAAACCATTGCAATTGGACCAACCTTCTTATAAGGGTTCTTATAATTGTTACTATTCTTCATTTTTACAATCCCACCGTTAAGATCTCTTGACATAGTAACCGAGCACTGCATATCCTCTTGAGCGAGTTTAAAAAAAATAATTAGTTAAATAATTTTCCCTTTCATTAACAAATGACACACAACATTGTTATTCAATTCAATCTGTAAACTAGTGTTAATGGTTCCAAATTTAATTAATGTGACTCTTTGTCTTTATCAGTATTTATGTAATTAGAAATCATAATTTTGTGGAAACAATATCATACAATGTCATTTAGATACTCTTGTTACACTAAGTAATATGTTTGCAGTATTTTAACAAGGGCAATGGCCTCAGGGACATACAAAGGACATGTAAACAGAAACTGTAATATAAATATATAATAAGTTACTTGAAAAAACAGAGATTGCTCACCTGGCTTGTGTGTGGGGGTATCAGAAAATGGATTGTGGAGTCTGGAGGTGTTCTCTGGTGGTGGCAGGCCAACAGGCGTCCGCCTGGTTCTGTTTTTTATGCTTACGCATCCTGCCCTGGATACCTTCTGTCGTTCTCAATACCCGTCATTGTGCTCAAAAATCGTGTGTCCATTTTCAATTGCCGTGGGCCGTGAGGTATAAATCGATCTTTTATTTAGTCTTCCTTGCTAATACATCGTTAAATTCTTTGGCCTATTCTTTGCTAGTCTGTCAAGGTTTGTAAAGGCAACGTTTATCGAGTTCGATCTAAATGAGCAATCGCATTGTCACTAGATTTTATCAAAAGACGCACTTTGTGCACCCCCTCTGAAAATAAACAGTAGTAAACATATAGTAAAAGTTGTGAACTATAAACAAACAAAGGTCAATGTTATTAATCAGTACAAAGAATTCCGTGAAAAGCCATGCCCGCCCCGTTGCGTTAAATGGGTCGATGGCGCCAAAACGTCACAGCCACGGCTGAGAGAATATCGCACGGAAGAAAGACGTGTGACTACGACTTGAAGCACCTTGTTTGCTGAACGTTAACAATCCTCTATGATCTCCCAACGAATATGCACATTTGAACACCGTTTGGAACACTGAGTCATAATCGCAAGTCGCAACTTTGAAACGAAAGCAATACGATGTAATTTCACAAGGCGACTGTAGTATTACATGAACATGATGCACTTTCACCAAGGACGATCTATATACTTCCGTGTTGGCACGTAAACAATATTCCAAAACAGCGATTCTCACCTGTGTTGTTTTGGATGGGGTTAAATTTTCATGTTATTTCAATACACACACACCCCACATGAAAAAAACATGGCAGCCGCAATCAAAGAGTATATAATACACTACGTTTAAGAGTCGGGACTTCAAACAAGCTTTTTGACAATTTTGACTCGCAGTTTAGGCTAAGATCTCGTACCAACCAACAGAGACAGATAAAAAAGTAATGCCAACATACTACAAAAGCAAACTAAGGATGTGGTGTACGCTACAGAATGTGTCGATATCGATAAAAACGAATGGGTACCCCCCCCCCCTGCCTTGCAGAACTTGCAGACAGGTTTTTTAATCCTACAAAAGCAAAATAAAAAGCTCTGTTCGTTTGAAAATATTGAGTATTATTTAATTACGTGTAATTATTTATTTAACAACAAAAAATAAAAGTTATGTTTACAATGTGGAAATTAAAATTGTTGGTAATTTTCTGATCTCATATTCTAGGCGGAGTCTTCAGATGTTAGCTGATCGATCAACACACGTTTTTCAATGTTGTGTAAGCAAGTAAGCAGGACATTTAGATCTGAAATAATAAATAGAGATTAGTAAATATATCGTTTGAGTTTACGCTGGTCATCATCAATTCAATTTATTGTTCACCGCTTACCATAGCGGACTATGTGTAACGCGCCCGAAGGTCTGGTTCTGCCCAATCAATGAAATCTGGTTCTGAAATAAACCACTCATTAGCTTCAGGAATTGAGCTATCAAACCATATCGGAAAGATAAGTTATGTAACTTACCAATAGAGGCGCTTAAGCAGTTGCAGGCAACGATCACACCCGACGGGCATCGTGTAGCAAGGCGGCAGTCACGCTGTCTTCTTCTTCTAGAGCCTCTTCAATTCGGAAGATAAGCCGTCAGCTTTTTATATTCATCTCTGTCAGTCGCAAACCGAAACGGCCTTTCAACGGGGTTAATGCCGATCCACTCTCATATGCTTTGCAGCCATGACTCTCATCGCCTTTCAACAAGTCACGCTGTGATCTGAAAAATAAGTGGAGTTGAACACAGAAGAACTTTTGATGATGATAATGAGAGATGAATAATAAAACTCTTACAACAAACTTTGTTGTTAATGATGTTAGCTATCTAGTCATGGGAGGTTTTTGTTGTTTTATAAATAACCCTATATATGATATACTATATTATAATATATTGCAATAGACAATATTTATATGTATAAAACTAATGAAACATCTCAAGTACATTTGATACTCAAATTTACGAAAATAGATTTTTTATCGATAATTTGGTAAGTAGTAAGGACATCGCTACGGCGCATATGATTTTTGATTAAAGTGACCAGAACTTATTTCTAATTACTTAGCGTTTATATAATAACATGGAAAACTACTTACCGCTTCTCATCTAGTGGGAATTGGCCATGAAAACCCTCTTTTGGTTTAATTTCCTACTAGATTTTAGTCAACATATTTCACACCTTTTGTATAACATTTCGCTGTTATGCACATAAATAAATGACACAAACTAGTTAGATATACACTAATGATAAGTCACTGAAGACAATAAATAAGCACAAGATGGAAAACTAAACTAAAACAACGCTTTAATTTATATTTTCAAAACGGCATAGTGACTTATGACATTAGTGACACACTCCGGCAGCGCGAGACAAGGAAGGTTAGATCGGAAGTAAGAGACAAAACAAGTCGCCATTAAAAATTGCCTAAACTCCATACATTTTTTCTGCAGTATGGGAGTTTCGCCAGGCTGGCCGCAATGACAATGAGTGAGTGAGTGAGAGTCAAAAAATTACTTATTTTTGCGCAACTCCGTCCGTCAAAGTAATGAAATGACGTCTCCTTACCGACCAATGATTATTCTCAGAGTTTCCGATATTCATCAAAATGGCGGAGTAAATGCCTGTTTCTTGTTATCTGATTGGTCGGAATAAAGAAATTGTTTTCATTGGTTTAGAACATTGCACCTTATCCAATAAGAATACACATCATCGGAAAAGGAAACATTAGTTCCCGCGCCCGCTAATTTTAAACACTATATATGATTCATAAGCAGCAGGCAGGCACAGCAATACATTATTTTAAAATTTGTCGGCAGAATATAGGTAATTTCTTTCGTCACGTGGAAAATGGTAAAAATGTTCTAATTCTATAAGTCAAAGTCAAAGTCAAAATTCATTTATTCATATCTGGTATGATTACAATACACTTATGAATCGTCAAGACGCTAGATACCGAAAACCCGTGTGTCCAAGAAAAAAAAATAGTGGAGAACCTTATATTCTAAGGTTCTAAGTTACATTGAGACAAGTTATTTTAATTTCTATAATCACAACTACAACGTATTTATTTTCTTCTCCCATGCTGGCCTGGGAGCAAAAAAATAACGTAGAATAGGCCAGCCCGACTCATCCCATTGGTGTCGTAAAAGTCGACAAAGGGGATTACCCCGTGTAGAGTAGACCATTAAACACCTTGCACCTGGCACCCGAATGGTGCAGGGCAAACCATCAACAACAGCATACACAAAGAGGGTTCGTGTCATCCAGGCAGCCGGCTGTCTGTAACATCCAAACCAAACCCAAAGAGTATACCCACTACGTTTAACGAGACCAAACCTTGAGCAGTATGGATCATGTCACGTTGGAATGATGGCATTCCTTTCACTCTCTCCGTTCATCGGTCTCTCAACATGGTCCGTTCTGTCTCTTCTCTATACATTCATTCATCACTAGTCCTTTCCGGTGTGATGGATGATTATTATAAATCAAAAGGGATTGGCTAGCTTGATGATGTCTGTCCACTGACCTCTAATCTATATATAAATAAGCTACATAACATAGAGGACAATAGACTGAATACTTGCGTGAATACAGTGCGGTGCGTTCACAGTTATTTTATCTCTGACGTTTCCATTGACGTTTTATGTGAGAGAAGGATATCTATATGACATTTCCTTAGGTTAGAGCAAGATGATGAGAAGTGTCAGAGGTAGATTATGTGTGAACGCACTGTACTAAAATGACAACTACTGCCGCACTCAGAGACGTCAAATAACGTTAATGAGTACTTAAAGTAAAAAAATGACAATTCAAAACTAGTCGCTATTCTTACCGGCGGGCCTACCGCATAGAGGACAATAATACTAGCCTACCGCCTAACTCTATTGCTAAAGCAAAAGCTATAGTTTATGACGTCATGCTGTCACTATCAGCTATAACTTTTGAACTTGTCATCTTACGTAGTATTGTATTCTCTTTGCTATCAGCAATAGCTTTTGATTTTGTATGAATTTGGCAGAAAATCCGTACCGCCTAAAAATTCAAGATGACTGTCAAGACTGCAGCCCCCGTAGCATGGGACGTGGACACATCTCTTTCGGGGGAAAGAAAATCTTTTCCTCTTGCTCTAACTCCCACTAAATCCCGAGAGAAAACACTGTCATTTTTTCCACGTCCCGTGCTAGGCCTACTGCTCGGTGCGTCCGTCAACTGTCAATACTCTGCCTCGCACTTTCGTACCGCTAGCAACTACGTATAATATTTCGCTGTTTTAATTAGGTATTAGTGATTTTTTAATCTCATTGAAAATATATGGGCAATGATTGTGACCATGCAGTAACAGAAGAAAAAGCATTTGATGGTCGCGACGCCGCTATTGATGGTTTAACGGAGCGCTACATCATCGCACAGGCTCTGATATGTCATCAGATGAGATTGAAGATGAAGATAGTGAAGATTCAATGAACGATGTAGAAGAGTTAGAATATTTTGTTTAGTATGTTATGGGCATAAATAGTGTTTTAGCAGACTGCGGAGAAGCCGGAGGATGGTTAAGTGTTCGATTTGTGTGTATGTCGTTCCTATATACGTTCGTAACTACTTTCTAATAAAAAATATTTATTATTTTCTTTTAAAATATTTCATTATACATTTAATTTTTTTCACTAACCCTACTTTTGCGATCACTCACACAAATGCAAAGCTCATCTTATGCCAAAAGAACTATATCGTTCGTTCACGTTAGCAGTTGTTGTTATACTCTGTGCTTATTGCTGATACAATTTTAGGCGGCCGCTCGGATAAACAGTGCATTGCTATAGAGCTATCATCAGCAATAGTTAGGCGGTAGGCCCACTGGTCTATGGTCTAGATTTGAATGAAAATTTTGGACATTAAGTTAATTGACGTCTCTGAGTGCGGCAGTTAATGTTTCTTGTGGCGATTTGAAGTGCCCTATCGAGCGGCATGGGTACTAAATTTCACGTTTGTTGCTCGTCTAATACTGGGGCTACATTAGGGGGCGAAGATTCGTGTCGCGTTGGCGCGCTAAAAACATCGTGTACGGGCATACGCGACGTTCTTGCCTACATTGGTGGGCGAAAATGTATCGTGCCTGATTGTTGTTCGGCGTGACTTGGATGTACCCAAGCGAATGTTGTCACGACAAATCCCTTTGATGCGCGCCAGTTTACCGATAGCACATCGCCTTCAATATTCGCCGTAGCCTGCTAATCTAGCCCCAGCATTAGTCTATATAATTTGTGGTTGCTTGTATTTGACATTACAAATGCATCTCTATATTAGTTCCGTGGACGTTCACCTTCGCACACTAGTGCCATCAGCGCCAAGATGGCGATAATCAAATTTGCTTCGTTTTGGATGACAACTTACCGTCCAGCGTACTAGTACAATAGAGGTCAGTGCGTCTGACCGACATATGAGCATACTGCGCCGACCGCAGGTAGAATGGGAAGGGCAGGGAGAAGAAGTCTCATCCATCAATAATAACTTTAAAAACAAAAATCACCATCCACAGTTGGATGAAGACAAAATGCTTTCAATTTAGTTTAATAAGAATGAAATCCTGAGCAACAGATTCGCTAGAAATATCGAAAGATATTGTCAAACTTAATGCAAATTAAAACATAAATATCTATACCATTTCTTTATTTTGTGAATTTTTGTATTACAATACATCCAACATAAACGGTAGTGTATTTTCCAATTTATACAAATTTTAATAATACACATTCTGTATGTTAGAACGTCTGTCATTTAATTTTCGTCTTATCAATAATCACTGTCCGATAAGGGTACTCAGTATTAATATTTTCTATTTTATATATTAGTGGGTAATTCATCTATTACACCCGTTTTTTAAACAACATAATAAATACGTGTACAATTAAACATTATTAAAAAAATTGCTGAGCAGAAAGAAAAATTTTCTTACAAAAAACACTTTGTCTGATGACAGTTCTAGCTGAGGTGACCAATTAAAATATTTTTTAATTAAGTTTTGTTAAAATGTACACAACACTTTGCATGCAAGCCCTCAATTTTGAGATATAAACTACTGGACCTTGTTTATATCTATCCTATGAGCTTCAGCACAATCTAACGAAAACGACAAACAAATATTTTACAATCAACACGTAAGTTTCAAGTTATATATACCTATATGTTTTTTTTGTATTGGTGTTAACAAATGCTGGTGTACCTTAAATAAATAAATAAACTATCTCAACTGCTGGGAGAAATATAATTATACATTACGATCATATTTACTTATTGGACAGTGACATATGGTTTTGATAATTTATATGAAATTAGTAAGCTATTTACACAAATAAAGTTGCAGTAACATTGTCAAGTGCTTGTAGCCCACGCTCAAAGGAGCAGCAGACAGGCAGTACAAATTGAACACACTGACTTCAATAAAAATTTGTGCACCAACATTATTTTGGCTGCTAAAACAATAAAATAAAACTTAAGCTGATTATCGATCACAGAAATGCATAAACAATACAATAAACCTCTGAAAAAGATCAAAGTTATGAATAAATAATAAAAAAATTAAACATCTCAAAGTTTGTACGGTAAGGAAAGTTAAAATTGGATACAATGCTATGTAAAACTGTATTTACATATATATGAAATTGATTATTTAAGTTCAAAATGCTTATTGTCATTAGGGTAACACTATACACAAATTATACTTTTGTAACATACATATTTGTAATTATTGTGAAGTTTGCTCCAAGGAGACTCTCTGTATTGACCGTTCTAAGTCAAAAACCGTATGAAATTCTTGCAATAAACTTTAAGAAAAGCTTTTAAATGGATATTGGATGTATGTGTGCTTAACTAATATGTAGTTAAGTATTATTCACATCGTTCTTATTTAACCATTCGAGAGATATTCGAATACTAACACTTGGACATAATGCAAATTTGTTTAATAAGTAACTGGGTAATATAACGATTACTTTAGTAAGTACCTCCATACGCCTTTCAACATGAACAGTTTGGTCTTTATATCAAAGAACACAGTCAAGCTCCTGTTAAGCCAATTTTAAGATTTTAAAGTGATATTGTTATAACTTTGTGAAAATTAGGGCACAATGCCAGTGATACTTATTTAACAATGAAAAAAGAAGTGACTTATTTGGGTATAAGAAAGAACACAAAACCCAGCGCACTTGCTGTGTTCTTTGCTATAAAACAACACCGATGCGCTCGCAACTGATTTACGCCAAACCACAGCGAAAGCACTCAACGGGCATACATACTATTTACAAATTTGAATAGACTACAGAGCTCAGTGACTCTCTGGCCGTTTACTGCTGTCCTCTGGTTTCACTATGGTCTCGCTTTTGGGCATTGGGCGCGCCTCGTCAAACTTCTCCACCGCCCTCTTCATTTCCCTCCGTTTCTGCGCTTCGCGGATTATGTCGAACAGGTTCTGGAATATTGGAAGATCGCATATTAGTGTCCAGTTCATCATCATTATCATCATCACCCTGCCCTTATCCCATTCTATTTGGGGTCGCAGTTTATCCTCTTTTTTCACTCGTCATCTTTCATAATCAAATTGAAAGTATTTAAAAAAATGGACAGGTCAAGAGTACCCGAAACAGACGGGTATGTATGAAGACATTAATGAGATTGGATGAAGCGAAAGAAGTATGTAAAGATCGTAGTAAGTGGAAAGATGTGATTTCTGCCTGCCCCTGCTGGAGAAAGGCGTGACATATTATGTATGTATGTGTAATTTAATTAAATTAAACCTTAAATTATTATAGATACGTTTCTTCGCACATACTTAGGTTGGTTTCAATATTTTAAAAGCTAAACTATTGGTTAACTTCTAGTACAGATTACGGCTCGTCTCGCATTTGTATGATTTTCTTGGGTGAAACAACGTCCTTAGCTGGTTTTCATTAAGAAACAATTTGCGGAGTAAACTTAGTACAAAAACTATGATGACGAAACGACAAAAACATAGCAAGAAAGATGTATAGTAAACACAATTACACAAAGGTCATTAGCACAGGTTGACGTCATCTTTGAAAATAGTTTGATGCCCTCTAGCTAGAGTCGACTTGAATAATTTTTCATTACAGAACGTAATAATTATTCAATTTGAACCTATACAGAGTATTAGAAAGATAAGTCATGCTTTTGTATATTTACAAAAGTTTAGCTGAAATGAATGTACGCATGAATTTTCAGCTATCACTCATTGGCACAAGATCAAAATGTCGGAGCGCTTTGAAGGTTAAGGAATTCCCAGAATGGTGAAAACAATCCAGAAATAAACATCGGAACGGGACAAATTAATAACAAACATGTGGGAATTCAGTATATTGGCACACAACATACATAATAATATGAATGCACGAAGGTTTTATTGTTTACTTTTTTCTTTCCAATGTTGATGTTGCATAAATTTTACTTTATATGTAATTATGTAAAAGCTTTGAAATGTTTAAAAAATACATACATAAATCACGCCTATATCCCCGGAGGGATAGGCAGAAGTGAACTAGCACCCACGTTTCGCCAATTATGTCAGGTCCCATGTCTATTGCCATTTATCGTCCTCAAAAGTCGCAGTATATTGCTAGGTGGATAAGTGGTGGTATTTAGGAGGAACGCTGCTGCCCATTCCTCATCACTGATTTATCCTTAGTCGCCTTTGGGGAGGTGACAATTGTATTCTACTCTGCCGTCACCACACGGCACCGCAAGGCACGGTTTAAAAATGACTGGTCCAATATATATATGTAAATTAGGGAATGGGTAAATGTAATAAGTATAGAAGAGTATCAACACCTACGTTTCGCTAAATTTATTAGGTCCTTTATGGTAGAGAGCGAACCTATTGCCATACGCGCTAGACGAAGACAGTAGACAAAGAAGCCCATTATTAATTTCTCGTTATACATATAAAATAATTCTTATGTACTAATATCGCGAGAAGAAAAGAAAGCGAGAGGTAAGGGTGCTAATGAATGTATTCTACACCTCACACAATCCATCCATCTTTTCAGTGGTCTTTCTCTACTTCGACATCCATCAACATTCATGCCCTTAAATTCCTGACCATTCAACTAAATCTATACTAATATTATAAAGCTGAAGAGTTTGTTTGCTTGTTTGTATGGTTAAACGCGCTAATCTCAGGAACTTTTGAAGGAAAAAATACTTTTTGTGTTGGATAGTCCATTTATCGAGGAAGGCTATAGACTATATTATAACCGACATTAACGCGAGCGAAGTCGCGGGCGTCCACTAGTAACTCAATAAAATCTATATTAATATTATAAAATTGAAGAGTTTGTTTGTTTGGTTGGTTAAACGCGCGATCACTAGTATAGGATAAAGCGGTCATAATAATTAAAATAAAGACATGTCACCTTTCCCTCAGATTCGGCAGTCTTGTCGGCGGCCGCCGTCGTGGCCGCCACGGCCGCCTTGTCGAGCGCCTTCTGGATCTTGCTCTCCACTTCCAGGATCTCCTCCTTGTCCAGCAGCTCGATCAGCTCGGCCATTTGCTTCTCCGAGAGGTGGACGTTCTCGTTGCCTATTATCTCTAACATCTGTAATGGGATTTTCGACACTTATGCTAGAGTTCACCAACACTTAAACTGGCGATTATTAAAGAACGTCAAAAACTGACGGTTATATTTTAATCGCTCGTTTTACGTGTTGGCGAACTCCAGCCTTGCATACATAAAACACGCCTATTTGTCGCCAAAGGAGTAGACACAGGTGAATTTACACCTACGATTCGCCAATTATGTTAGGTTCCAAGTAATGTGGCGAGCCTATTATCGGGAACATAAGCGCAGTATATTGCTAGGTGGTATGCGAGGAAGGCTGCTGCCCATTACTCATTGCTGTTTTAACTTTTAGTCGCCTTGTACTACATTTGTAGTGACAATTGTATTCTACTCTACCATCACCACATGGCACATTTTCGACACTTGACAGATACTAATAATTGATTACTGTACAGCACAACTGATTCTCATTAATAGGAGTTCGATAGGCTAAAGTAAGCAGTCACTCACGTGGTCTTTGGACAGATATCTTGAGTTTTTACATGATTGAAAAGACAAATTCCTGCAACTAGCACTAGGTGTGTTAGTATTGGAGTCCCGAAACGTAGACTATAATGAAATTACTTGTACTAATATCACACATTTAGATAGGGTTTTACTTACTACAGAGCTAAGTGTTATAGATGGTAGTAGTATAGATAGTATAATAGATGGTAGAATAGATAGTAGAATAGATGGTAGAATAGATGGTACTTCATTTGCCAGTACATTTTGTTACTACTCGTTATGTGATTGGTTTCGCACAACTCACCTTCAAAACATCATCAATTTTCAGCTGCCCGTCAAAGTCATCGTCCATTCTTCCCAACACGTCCTGTATGAGCTTCAGCTTGGCTTCATCGGGTACCTTCTGCAGGCTTTTAATGGAATGCATTAGTTCGTCTATCTGAATTAGGTGTTCCTTGGCCTTCTGCGGCTCTGTCTTGGTCTGTTCCAGGGTTGTCTTCAGGGCTTTCTCCTTGCTCTCTAGCTCAACCAATGCGGAATCCAATTTGCTGATCATATTGTTGACAGCGCGATACAACCTGTATAATAACAATATTAAGTTAATGTAATTCACTAAAACACGTAATAGGTATCACAGTTGTTTATTAGGCTTGGTAGTCAATGAATGATCCTCAATGGAAATATAGCACTACCCACTTAATCTACTTTTTCACTTCTCATGCTCTGAAAGTGCTTGTTTGTGCAGGATATAGGCTGCACAAAATCGAATTTTGTGCTCTAGAGCATTAACGTATCTAATCATAAAAGTATCTATATTAAGGCAAAGAAAATGAGCTATGCAGCCAAACTCAATAAGTAATTCAGACATAGAATTTGTTATTTTTTAATATTTACTTAAATTTATTTGCCTGATGTGTTTTTTAAGACATAAAAGATATAAAAAAAATTATTTAAGTAGGTACGATAAGTATTAAATTAATTTAAGAAAATTATTATTTCAAAATTAATTTAATACTTGGCTGTATAGGTCTGCAGCCCAAGCCTAATATCAATGGGAAAAACAATTTCCTTTAGTATTCAAAACTGTACTAATTTTAGTTTGAATTCTATGAAATGTTAAGATGAATTACTGTTTTATTTCCTCGCAATCGAAGTGAAAAGCAGAGTTTCTAACTCGTCCACAAAACGATTTTTATCCTCGACATTACTATCAGCCCTCGCCGTCTCGGACGAAAATGATTCGTTTTATGCACTTGATGGAAAATCTACTATATTCATAGTCAATAATAAAGAGACAAGTACCCACCATTACTAATTGTTTACTTTATACATGACAAACAACATACAAATATTATGTATTAATATAAAATGTAATAATGTTTTAAAAGGTGTTTAGAATCTATTTTGATAAACAATCTATATTAATATTATTAAGGTGAACAGTGTGTTTGTTTGTTTGGTTGGTTAAACGAGCTAATCTCAGGAACTATTAACTCAAATTGAAAAATTCTTTTTGTGTTGGATATTCCATTTATCGAGGAAAGCTATAGGCAATATATTACAACCGACATAAACGCGAGCAAGACCACGGGCGTCCACTAGTAAATTATTAAAATCTATACTAATATTATAAAGCTGAAGAGTTTGTTTGTTTGGTTGGTTAAACGAGCTAATATCAGAAACTATTGGTTTAAATTAAAAATTATTTGTGTGTTCATTTATTAAGAATTATTAGGCTATATAACAACCGACAATAATGCGAGCGAAGCCGCGGGCGACCACTAGTAAGACCATAAAATTAAAACTATACACTACTATACACTGTAATTTACACTAAACATTTAATAAAAATATACACTGTGTTTTTGTTGAAATGTTAATTATAGCATATGAATAAAAAAAATGTGGGTCCTTTTATCAGTAAGGTTTAGGTCACAGGTGGGCTGTTGATAAAGAAAATGGAAGCACACGTCACACAGACTGCTACATTGTATGAATAGGAAACACCAGTATTGATCAGTAGGTGCAACAACCATTCAAAAACGAAATTAAGAATAATAATTATATGGAATACATACCGCCGTGCACCTTTACTCAGCTTGATGTCGGCCTGCTTTGTCTTGACAATCTCATGCATCTCTTTCACATCTTCGCTGTACTCAGACAACTCTGACTTAAGTTCCTGGATGCTCTCTTTTTCAAGTAGCAATGACCGCTTTTGTTCAGCTGGAAATTCATAAACTTATTAGATTGTGTTTTTTATTAAATTCATTTTAAATTTCCATCTTTTAAATCTGTTAATAAAGTAATTAAAAGTATTGCTCATCAAATATTGCATATTCATCAATATCCCCATGTCAGTGTCATGGTTTCAGTTTCATGACCCTCCCGTCAATGAGTTCACACACACAAACAAACTCACCTAATTTCTCTAAAGCATCTTCAATAACTTCAATGTCTTTGCCAGAGAGGCCTTCTTCAGCTTTCTTGAAAGTATCTGTAGCTATGACTGGTGCCGGGTCAGTCATAACAGGAGTATCTTCCACATCTATAATAGGAGCTTTATCCTTGAGCTCTTCTTTTTCCCTTTTCTTCGCTTCCAGTATCTGCTTTTCTCTTTCTGCCTCTTGCATTTCTATCTTTTCTTCCTTGATCTTCTGTTCTTCCAGTTTAATTGCATCTGCTTTAGTCTAAAAAGAGTAATAAAGTAAATATAGTAAAAGAGCAAGTTTAGTTAGTTATTGCACAATAAAAAAAATGTACCTTAAAATCCAATTTGCCTTCCTTTTCACCTATAGCAGCTTTAGTTTGTGTGACAACTTGTTCAGGTAAGGCTGAGATTGTAGCCTTCAGTTTGTATGTTGTTGGAACATGTTCTGGTACCATCAAAGCTCGAGACAGTAGCAGCAAAGAAGGCGGTACTTTCTCATTCAGCGATAAATCCAGCCAATTTGTCAATTCCTTTCTTAATCTGTCTTGTGACACACCATATGCTCTCATTCCTCTGGCTCTGCAAGCTTGTTGAAGTTCACTAAAGTTCAAGCTGTCAATCCCCTCTTTAGCAATCATCTTATCATCAGCAGCTAACGACCTCAACTTCATTTTCAAATTAAACCGCAACATAGCACTGGTCCCAATGGTAGATACATTCAAAACTTTACACAAAGCAACTAAATGTGGCCTTTGAAGGGAGTCTAGAGTGATTTCGTCTTCAAACAACTTTGAAAACTTCATAATTTCTTCACTGGTTGCAACATCACCTGTAGTCCTAACCTTGTTGAAAAAAGTTGAAAATTCTTTAGCAAGTTCCGAATGCCTGTTGCCCGCCTGCGGTGCCATCTGATCCAATGTCTCTTGGAAGAACTTAGCCATTTCCAATTTTACCTTCAAATGTTGTTTTAATTTGGCTTCTTTTTGGTCACTACTCTCAAATGTAGATGGCAGCATATTAGGAAACAACTTGATGAACAGAGGTAGAGCAAATTCCAAAAAAGGCACAGCAATAAACACTATGAATGGCACCATTCTGAACAAATCGCCAATAGTGGTCACCAGTAATCTATGTTCACGCCGGGTTAATGAATCTCCTTTCAATATCCTCAACAGTAGCGATGTGGATATTCTTACTTCAATGAATAGCAGCCTGAATCCATGGTAATAATGTCGTAATTCATCCATAATCCGCTCTTTAATACTTTTCTTAACCTCTTCCTTTTTTGGAAGTTTCTCTTTCTCCTCTATACCTTTCTTTATAGTCTCAACAGTTGCCTCAACCTTTGAGGATGGCTTAAGTGGTTCTTTGTCATAATAACAACTTGTAGTTGATATTGTCCTGAAATAGGCTGGGTAGCAATAAATCCTTGTGTTGATTGGCTTCTGGGTGATATCATGTTGGAGGTTTAAAGGATGAGTGGTGTAATAAGATAATGACCTTGATAGTGTTATGTATGGAAAATTTTGATATTTTTTACTCTCCTGTAATAAGGCTGAAAAGAAAATTTTTATGATAATAATTGGCAGGAAATTGAATAACAATGAATAAATTCATTATTTTTGTAATTTTAAGTTAGAACTACAAATTCATCATAGAGTCAACGAAATGGCCAGATGTAGACGTATTTTTAATCATAAAAAGAAGTATGCAAGCACGATTTCTTTATATTTGCGTCGAATATTTATCTAAAAGGTGCCTGGATTATTTCAGTGATTGCATCAACCATGTGAGTCACATAAACATTTGGAGATAAATAATCATAGTGAGATGTAGACTTACATAAGTAAAAAAATTGTTAATTATTAGAATCTATTCATAATTATACAACTAAATACCAGAACATTAAACATTAGACTTGACGATAGGTTACAAAATGAGCATTGTAATGTTGATGATTTGCAATACAACTTACTTGATTTTTTCAAACACCGACAATGGTTTAATATTATCCTGTTCATCGTTTATATATTTTGATAAATATTATGTTTATAAAAACCAGAAAACTTTAACAAAAACAAAATCAACCTTTAAACACCATGACAATAGAGAGGAATACAGAAATGTCACATGAAAATGAATGAAAACTCCTCTTAGAATGAAGCGACACTTATTTTCTGCAATCAGAATAAAATGAGACCATTGTTAATACACTTGGATTGGTCGTTAGAATTCCTACTCTTCGGTCATTGGCTAAACATTAATAAATATCCTTTTGCTTGGTTGTTTTTTTAATTCTCCCTATATTATCAAGGAAGGTAAAGGATCTTGCCCATACAGTCATGATTTTATATTTAATCTATATCAAATGAATGAGTGAGTAAGTCAAATTATTTTTCGATGATTAAAAAATGGTTTCAGGGTGGATTTTGTGCAGTGAAAGTGGTGTTATTCTGATGCACAAGAATCCATGTTGATGTGCGATTATGCAGAATAATTGAAAATAAGTCTTGTGATGTGTTTGATGTTGTCTTGAAAACCACTAGAAAAAGTGGTATTCTCCACATCATCAATCACCATCATGAACTATGGTACCATTCAATTCGCGCCAAGCATTTCTTAGATGCGTTAAAATGTGTGACGCCCATATTTTAATATTTATTTCTTTTAAGCAGTGTACATTGTTGACTCACAGTTTCCCAAAACGTCAACATGCTAAATTACAAGAAAGTCAATACAAAATAATACATTTTTATATAAATCAAATTAATACATAAAATAAACTCATAATTATTTACACAATTACAGTGTGTTCTAAGATCAGTACATACATTAAAAAAAATGTCAAATTTAGGTTAAGTCAAAAAAAATACAGATAAGTCATTATGTCAAGTTCAATAAATAATAATATAATTTAAAAGTATTATCAATATACAGAAGAGCACTTCGACATAGTTGTCAGCAAATAAGTCAATGTCATCGTTGTGGCACGAATGGTGGGCGCCTGCGCGGCGTACCTGGTGCGCGTCGGAGGTACCCACAGAATACGCGGTCGCCTTCGCGGCGTAACCATGCCCTCCTCATTCCAACCCAGACGATTGGGAACCAATAGCTGCACATTACTAAGAATCCTTGGGCTATATATCTTGTTACGAATTATTGCCAGATAGTATATTATCGCCTGCATAACCCTCCTAAGCCTTAGTGTATCTAAACCCACCATCACAAATAAGGACGGATACAAATATGGGTAATAACTGTATGTCTTTTTATAAAGCCTGATAAGTAAGAAACGAATTACCAAGAATATAGGCTTTAATTAACTAAAATTACAGGCGATTGACACTGACAATATAATATAGAAATATAATATGGAATAACACATAGACAATATATGTCATTCACCCCCTCTACATTGTAAAGTCCTGTAGGTAACGAGGAAGCCGAGGCTGCCTTGCAGATCTCCTGAGAACCGTAGGTTCAGACAAGGGCACAGGGTCCTCCTCTTCTATATCGGAGCAATGTTCCTGGCCATCCACTGAAGGATCTCCATCTAATGTACGACCCCGAGAATCTGTTATTTCTGTGTCACTATCTCCTGGTATAGAATCATTAGACGGGGTCGGAAGTGGAGCTAGTTGTCGATTGGATACCGAGGATTCTCTACCATCTTTGTGCCTGATAAAAGAATAATATGGGTTACTCTGCAATAGCTCTACCTCTTCTACGTAGGGGTCATTTTTATTTCGAACATTCTTTTTTATTAAGACAGGTCCTGGAACTAGCCATGTCGGAAGTGAGTCTCCCATCGGAGATCTTCGCGGGAATTTGAAAAATTTTTCGTGTGGGGTAGTGTTGATGGGCGTGCACAAGAGCGAGCGAATGGAGTGCAGCGCTATAGGGAGAACTTGCTCCCACTGTTCCACTGGTAGCTCTTTTGTACGAAGCGCAAGCTGAATGGACCTCCACAATGTACCGTTGAGGCGCTCAACTTGTCCATTCCCCTTTGGGTTATAAGGAGATGTTCTGCTAGAAGCAATGCCATGTTGGTTCAGAAAATCGTTGAGTTCAGTAGACATGAACGCTGGGCCTCTATCGCTGTGTATGTAAAGAGGAGTCCCATACGTGAAAATCAAATCCTTTATACATTTTATGACAGTAGCTGATGTCATATCCTTGCATGCATATGCAAATGGAAAACGACTGTATTCGTCGATGATAGTGAGGATATACTTGTTGGGTGTGTTCGAAGGTAGAGGACCTTTAAAATCAAGACTTAGTCTTTCAAAGGGCGCTATTGCTTTGATAAGATGACTCTCTGCTTTCATATATCTCGGCTTGATTTCAGCACACACCCGGCAAGATGCGGTGACAGATTTGATATCGTTAATCGTATATGGCAAGTTTTTAATGCGAATCCAGTGCGCCATTCTGACAATACCTGGGTGACAAAGAGATTCGTGTAGTTGACGTAATTTGTTCACACCGATGGAGGCACATACCCGAGATAAAGTATCTGCTGCGGTATTCTCTTTACCAGGTCTGTAGACAATGTCATATTTATAGCACGATAACTCTAGCCGCCAACGTTGAATTTTATCATTTTTTATTTTGCTGGAATGATTTTGGTTAAACATAAATCCGACAGATCGTTGATCAGTGATTAACAAAAAGTGCTTTCCAATAAGATAATGTCGCCACTTACGGATACTCTCTACAATTGCACATGCCTCCTTTTCTATAGAAGACTGTTTACGTTCAGAGTCGGAAAGTGTTCGTGAAAAGAATGCTACAGGGCGTCCTTTTTGCGAAAGAGTAGCCGCTATAGCGTAGTCAGAGGCATCTGTTTCAACTGTAAACAGCTCCTGGTTATCAATAGCCACTAAAGCCGATTTTGCAATTTCAGATTTCACTAAATCAAAACTAATTTTTGCCTCGCTATTCAACGGAAAAGTCGTTACACCGATTAAAGGTTGAATTTTCTCCGAAAAATTTTGTACCCATTTGGCGTAGTGTGCGAATAAGCCGAGAGCCCGTTTCAATTCAGCGGTGTTAGTGGGAGCCGGGAGATCCGTTAGCGGTTTTAATCTGTCACTGTCTGGCTTTATGATATTGTCCTTAATAGTGTAACCTAAAAGATTGACGGTGCTCGCACCAAACACGCATTTCTTTTCGTTCAAAGTTAAATTATACTTCTTAGCAACGGTCATAAAGTGCTGTAATTTCGCATCGTGGTCATCCTTATCCCTTCCACAGATAGTGACGTCATCAAGATAGGCGTAAGTACCATCTAATTTCTCTCTCTGAATAATAAATTCAAGTGTTCTTTGAAAGGCAGCCACCCCGTTAGTCACACCAAATGGAATTCTAGTGAACTGGTAAAGATTTCCACATGCTTCAAATGCCGTGTAAATTTTTTCCTTTCCTAAAATAGGCACTTGGTGGTAAGCGCTTTTCAGATCTATTTGGGTGAAATACTTATTTTGGGCGACCTTAGAAACAATACTTTCAATGTTGGGCAAGGGATATGCATCTAACATTGTAAATTTATTAATGGTTAAGGAGTAGTCAATTACCATACGTTTGCGGTGTAACCCTCCTCCGGCTACAAGTACCTGCGCGCGCCACGGCGAGACGCTAGGTTCGATAACTCCATCTTCTAAAAGTTTAGTAATTTCTTCCGATATAAACTTAGTATCGCTTTCGTTATAGCGCCGGGATTTGATAGCTATTGGCTTGATGTTCGGCGACAAGTTGGTGAAGACGGATGCAGGTGGGACGGAAGCCGCCATGACGTTGCAAATTTTTAACGGATCTCGGCTGCCTCCAAACTGTAGCTCTAGTGCTGAATGGTTTCTTAGAATATCATGTCCAATGATTACATCTGCGCAAAGATGATTGACAATTAGTAACAAACAGTTTTTGTAAGTATACTGATTAAGGTTGATTGTTGCATTGCATGAGCCATCTACGATAGACACATGATTAAGAGACGCAAGGTTTATTGTTTGTTTGCATAAGTTTTGTTTGAGACCCATTATCTGCACTAAGCTTTTATCTATGAAACTGACAGAACTTCCAGTATCGATCAGTGCATCGGCACGTATATTATTTATAGTAATCGGTACTGTCGCTTTATGTAGGCTTGACGGAGAAGCAGCAGAGATATTGGTAATTTTAGTACTAACCATGTCAGATTCAGTCGAAATAGCGTTTGAAGTTTGTTGGTTAGCGCTCCGACAAACATTTGCGAAATGACCCTTCTTGGCACACAACTGGCATATGGAGTTGAAAGCTGGACATTCGGTTCTCTTGTGTACTTTGCCACCACAAAAGAAGCAGCGCCGTCGTTGAGAACCTGGCTGATTTTTAGAGATTACAGCAAGAGACTGGTCATTTTGTCTGGGTTCGGAAGGTGTCTGGTCCGGTAGAACATTAAGCTGCACTGTTTGCGTAGAGCTTCTTCCGATGATGTGCGAGTTTCGTTCGGCAGTTTCTAATGACAACGCTTGATTTAGAGTCTCGTCTAAGGTCAAAGTTAGATTTTCTAATAATCTTTCTCTTATTCTCTGAGAAGAGATTCCCGCGATAAAAGCGCCTCTTACAGCCTGGTTTTCATGTTCTTCGGCATTAACCTTTCTGTAATCGCAGTCCCGAGCAAGTTGTTTTAGCGACCGAGCATACTCAGCAATTGACTCTTCCGAACTTTGTTTACGAGTAGTTAGCAAGTGGCGTGCGAGAATTTCATTCTTTCTTTTCATGTAAATTCTATCGAGAACTTTAATGCTTTGATCGTAATTTTCGCAATCTCTTATGAAAGAATATATATTAGGTGATAAATGGTTAATCAGCAGTTTTACCTTCATACAGTCAGGCGTAGCGTTTGAAATTTCTTCAGATAAAAAGTTATTGAAAGTGTGAAGCCAATGCATCCATTTTAAATCCGCACCGACATCGCTGGGTTCGATATCAAATCTGTCAGGTCGGAGGAAGCGTGCTAGCGTCCCAGTAGGCGAGCTGATGCCGGCAGAATTTTTTTCAGACATTTTTATTTTATTTCATTATTAGTTAATTAAATTGATAAGTAAGAAACGAATTACCAAGAATATAGGCTTTAATTAACTAAAATTACAGGCGATTGACACTGACAATATAATATAGAAATATAATATGGAATAACACGTAGACAATATATGTCAAAGCCATCGTGCAAATTTATGTTGGATTCGTTTTATCATGAGTACATATTTTTCCTCACAGGGGTCCCAAATATAGCACCATATTCAATTTTACTACGTACATATGCGTTGTAAAGTACCAAAGCAATACCCGATCAGTTAAACTGAGATGAAGTACGTATGACAAAACCAAGCATTTTGCTGGCTTTTTTACAAGCAGTAGTCACGTGGTTATGAAAGTCAAGTCTAGAGTCTAATATTAATCCTAAGTCACGAATTTCACTTACCCTTTCAATGGGTGCGTCGAGTAATTTGTAAACTACATTTAATGGGGATCGTCCACGCGTAAAAGTTATAATTTTACATTTACTATTATTAAATGAGAGGCGGTTAGAAGCACTCTACTTCATTACCGCGTCTATGTCACGTTGCAACGCTTCAAAGTTTGATCTGTCATCTATACCTAGGCTTAATTTGAGGTCGTCCGCGAACAAAAGGCAATTAGAAGTTGTAACACATTCAGGCAAGTCATTGATGAAAATCAAGAAAAGCAATGGCCCTAAAGTACTCCCTTGACTCACCCCAGATCTTGTGTTATAATCTGTAGACACAAATTTGCCAACTCTAACAAATTGACAACGATCTCGTAAGTAGTTAGAAAAAAATGTACTAGTTTTGGTGCAAAACCTATTTTAGTTAGTTTACTTAATAAGATGTCATTATCGACCATGTCAAATGCTTTTTTAAAGTCAAAATAGGCAGCATCCACCTACCTACCAGCGTCTAACTCTGCATAAACGAAGTCCAAATGTGCCACGAGATTAGTAGTGGTAGATCGAGCATTACGAAAACCATGTTGACTCTCATGTAAAAGATTCATGGTTTGCTTATATATTTGCTGACATAACATTGTCTCAAATATTTTCACAAAAACTGATAACACTGCAATAGGTCTAAAAGACGATACATCATTCCCACTATCAGTCTTAGGTACTGGGGTGACTCTAGAAACTTTCCAGATTTCTGGGTACTGTGATTAAGTAAGTATCAGGTTATACAGATACAGAAGCTGACTCTGTAATGCAGATATGCAGTCCTTTGCTAGGAAAACTGGAATACCATCAGGGCCTCCCGATGATTTCGATTTAAGTCGTCTTATTGCGTTTTTTAGTACATGTGGCATTGGAGAACCCATATGCGGATCGCACTGCATCGACAGGGTCCAATAAAGGCACCCCGCTTTGATACACCGAACTGAAATAGTCTGCAAACGCATCGACAGCAGCTTGACCAACAGCAATAAATATTAATACGCTGCCGATCTTTTTTCCTATCCTTAATGTACTGCCAAAATTGGGTAGGATTGTCAATTATATTACGCTCTGTCAAATGTAGGGACTGCATATATGCATTGTCAATTAATTCCTTAACGTGCCACCTATAATATTTGAACAACTCTTTGTTGAACTCTTTACCTTCAGCCTTATACCGTTTTGAGTGATAGTACTTTTTACGAATGTTACGTATAATATCACCACTGAACCATTTCGGATATATGTTAGGACTCGACCTATAATGAGACTTAGTTGGAACGTATTGGCTAATACAGTTATAAATAAGATCGTAAAATAATGCAGCTGCACCGTCAATTTCTACTATATCATACATATCAGCCCAGTCCAAACAACTTAATGCAGAATAAAGACCCTCAAAGTTAGCTTTACGCCAGTCCCAGGTAGGGCTTGACCCTGGTCGTCGAATAGGGGGAGGAATGGACGATCACGGGTCGGCCGTGTCGCAGTAAAACTTTAACATCACCATTAGCGAAGGGTGATACGCATCAATAGGTACCAAAGGTTCAGTTCCCGCAGCTACTGTGACCAACTCTGGCCTAAAATCGCTCAACACCTGGTCGAACATACCACCATGCTTATTATACACGATATTAGGCTGATACAGCCCACAATAATCACTGAAGGAATTAAAATTAAACTTTCCATTTTTGCTACACGAATTTAAATTAAAATCACCTAATATTAAAACATTCAAGGAGGAATACGTATTTATAGCATTTTCAATGCACGTCAAGATGTCAAGATATTTTTGGTCACAATAATTAGGAGGCATATAGACAACACAAGATAAAAACTTACTAATACCTTTACCACTGTACAGGAGTCAGGTATTATTTTGAGATGTTAAAGATGCATAAATTAAAATCAGGTAATTTAACGACAAACGTTAGCTTGGGGAAGATTAGGGGTATAAATACGAAAACAAAGTTAAAATCGGGAGGCAGTTCGGGTAGAGATTTTGAGAGGTTCGGGACTTCCGGGAGTCCGGGCAAAGGTCGATCGGTCGGAGAGAATATTAGCTTTCGGTTAGGTTCGAATCAGCTCAAATCGGAATTTCAGCTTAGAGTGAAAATCGGTGTGATTACGGGAGAATGTTGGTGAAGGCTCAGTTGGTGTGCGGTTCGGTTCGGGGCAGTGCAGTGTGTTCAGTGATCTGTATACATACATACATCATAATTATCATCGTACCAAATCATCATCATATCTTATCATCATCATCACAATCATCATCATCATAATTATCATCGTATTTCGGTATTAGAAAAGTGAATGAGTAACAGAAAAAAGGGAAAGGGCGACCAAATATGTGAGGTCACCCACACATATGTGAACAATTAGTTAGTGTAACCTTACATTTAGCCCCTTCCTGAATTTGACAGCAATTACACAAGAGTAACAATCCAAAAACATAATATTATTCTAAGGGAGTAATGTTAATTATTATAATATTATGGTTCTAAACAACCACTAATTATTACAAAAATTAGTTCCATATCAGACTGAACAGCGTCTACATTTGTGACTTGCTGTACTGTGCAACAGTTACGAAAGAGAACTCCCCTCCACCCGGCATAACCAGTGCGGTCTTTGCGCACTACAAGTTGTGTAGTCTACAACATACTCCGAAGTAAATAATTCACCATCGGATCCGGAACTAGTCAAAAAAGTTTCTGTCAAAGCTATTATGTCAAAATTACACTGAGTCACATTATTCATAAAAGTATTTGTTTTGAACGTAAACCTCTAACATTTTGGTAACAAAATAGCAAGTTACACACTTTTCTCTTTGGCCCGAAAGTTCTGGCGCCACGGTTTTGCACAAACGTCTTCGGTCCAGTTGTTCGGAGACATGACATTATCAGCAATTTTAGATGGAACTCCGAGCTTAAACGACGAGTAACGCCCTCTAGGTTTCAGTGCTTCCACCGTACAGTCGTTGTTACCACAAATAGAGCGGAGATGCGTACTAACCTGCTCCACAGTGGTGCCCTCTTGCACATAGTACAGGTGCAAATACGTCCAACGCTCTGATGCACAAAGCATAGTTGATCCAGGGGCTGCGGTGCCGCGGAGCACGCTGGGTAATGATTTTCGCCCTGATTTACGTCTCACCTGTGTCCACTCTTTCGGGTTTTCTGGCCTATTCTTGTTGTCAATTACACCCTTGTTCCTAGGATGAACCAATTTTAGAATTATCCTAGGAATATGAAATTCATTTCAATCATTGATTTCACTCACTCATATATTCATATCATTAAAGATTAAAAATATGTCTGAATGGCCTACCTTTTTGCCTTCCCCAAAAATACAGGGAGAATCGAACAAAAAAAAATTTGGGTGTGCTTGACGCGTTAATAATTTTACATTAAAATATGAGTGAAACACATTTTAACGCATCTAAGGAGTGCTTGGCGCGAGTCAAATAGTAACAGTTCATGACGGCGACCGATGAGGTGGTGAAAACCACTATAAAATTCTCAACGTCAAACACGGCACAACACTTTTATTTCAATGATTCTTCATAATTGAACATCAACACGGATCCTTATGCATCAAAAGAACACCACTTTTACTACACATGGTCCACACTGAAACAATTTTTGAATGACTGAAATAAAAATTTTCCATTGTAAGCCCGCCAAGCACTCCCCTTCACCCACTCATTATTTCATGAGACTTCAGATACAATATACACTAAAGACATGGCTGTATGGGCTACACCCTTTGCCTTCCCTAAAATATTGGGAGAATAAAAAAACAAAACAAGGGAGTGTTTGGCGCGTTTCGTGGTGTCAGTCAGATTTATTTTCACTAATTCAAAAATTGTTACAGAGTGGATTTTGTGCAGTGAAAGTGGTGTTATTTTGATGCACAAGCATCCGTGTTGATGTGCAATTATGCAGAATCATTGAAAATAAGTCTCATGATGTGTTTGATGTTGTGGTGAAGATCACTATAAAAAGTGGCTTTATCCATTCATCAGTCACCTTCATGAACTCTGTTACCATTCAATTCGCGCCAAGCACTCCCTAGATGCGTTAAAATATGTGGCACCCATATTTTAACGTAAAATTCATTTCATTCATACATTTCACCCACTCATTTTTTCATAAGACTACAGATAAAATATACACTAAAGACTTGGCCGTATGGGCTAGACCCTTTGCCTTCCCTAAAATATAGGGAGAATTAAAAAACAACAACAAAAACAAAACAAAAAAAAATGGGGAGTGTTTGGCGCGTTTCGTGGCGTCAGTCAAATTTTTATTTTAATCATTCAAAAATTGTTTCAGAGTGGACTTTGTGTAGTAAAAGTGGTGTTATTTTGATGCATAAGGATCCGTGTTGATGTTCAATTATGAAGAATCATTGAAATAAAAGTGTTGTGCCGTGTTTGACGTTGAGAATTTTATAGTGGTTTTCACCACCTCATCGGTCACCGTCATGAACTCTGTTACCATTTGACTCGCGCCAAGCACTCCCTTGATGCGTTAAAATATGTGACACCCATATTTTAACGTAAATTCATTTCATTCATACATTTCGTCCACTCATTATTTCATAAGACTACAGATAAAATATATACTAAAGACATGGCTGTATGGGCTAGACCCTTTGCCTTCCCTAAAATATAGGGAGAATTAAAAAAAACAAAAAAAATGATTGTGTGATGGAAAAGTAGCGCGGGAACTTTTGGAAAGTTTAGGCGGGTTTTGTAAACTAAATTTTAATTTTTCTATAAATTAATATTTGAAGGGGTTTTTTCTTTCAGAGAAAATAATACAAGATCTCATTTAATTGTTGATAATTTAGTCATCATGGGGAAAAGGAAAAAAAGAAGAATGATGTGGAAGATATTGATGTGGAGTCTGCGTCGTCGAGTAGTTCTGATGCTGGTTCAATTATGGAGGTTGAGTCAAAAAATAAGTATGCTCCTTTCCGCGTACCTAATTATGTACGCATGTACCCTGAAGATGGAGGTAACAAAGATTTTAGTGGTTAGAAAAAGAATTTCGAAAAATTATGATCTTGAGGCGGGAATCGAATGGAGGTAACTTCGAATATATTGTTTTTTTAGAAAGCGAGGATCCAGAAAAGCCTCTTGGCTCTAGGGACATTATGGCTTTATCGAATGTCCTGAAAAGGCATAATAAAGGTATTAAGCAATTAAAACGAATAAATAAATACAAAATTGGTGTAATTTTTGAGCGTCCAGGTCTTGCTAACGCGGCCTTGACTAACAAAAAATTTCTGCAAACAAATAAATTAAAAGCAAGTATACCGGCAGGCACTACAGAGGTGACAGGGGTTATAACTCATGTGCCTATAGAATTATCCAATCACCAAATATATGCAGCACTAACCTCGACAAAAAATATTATTAGTATACGCCGCTTTCTGAGAAGAGTTGGTACAGTGGATGATGGTTTTACATTACAACCGACTAAGACAGTATCAATCACCTTTTCCTGTCCATTTCTCCCAGAAAGTGTCGACCTAAATAGTTGGCTTTTTGAAGTGAGACCCTACATTCCTCCGGTTAAGCAGTGTCTCAAATGCTTAAAGTATGGGCATATAGCAAAGTTTTGCCGAAATTTGATATGCTGCTCTATCTGCGGCGATAAGCATAATTTTAGAGAATGCACTAAGACAGTTAATGATGCTTATTGTTGTAACTGCAAAGGCAACCATATCGCAATTTCTAATGAATGTCCAATAAAAAAGGAAAAAATTAGAATTAATAGACAAAAATTCGAAACAAAAAGCTATGCTAATGTCTTAGGTCAAAATTCGTTTCCACCAATAATTAATAATAATAAAACAGATTTTGTCACATCAATTTTAAATTCTGATTTAATTATAAATTTAATTGCAGAATCTATACTTATTTTAATAAATAAACAGAAAAATAATGAACAAAATATATGTCATAAAAATATCAAAGAAGTAATTACACAAACATTTCAGAAAAACAAAAAACCTCAATAATTTTTCATCATGGATTGCTTGAATATAGTTCAGTGGAATGCTCAGAGTCTTATCTCAAATAGATTGGCATTTACAAACTTTCTATATAATTTTAATATCCATATAGCAATAATATCTGAAACTTGGCTTTCTCCTATTAGGAATTTTAAAGTAAAGGGATACAATATTGAAAGAAATGATATTGGGAGTAAACATAATGGTGTAGCTATTTTAATTCATAATAGTATCAATTATAGGAATATAAATACATATTCAGATCCCAGTTTACAATGCATTTGCGTTAGAATCTCTGTAAAAAAAAAAGAAATTAGTACTGTTAGTTTTTATTGTCCAACGAATTGTACGCCGTCTTTTAATAAAAATAAATTTGAAACATTACTAAAGTCCATCCCAGAGCCATTTATATTTGCTGGTGATTTTAATGCTCATCACACATCATGGGGATGTCATTCTGTTGATGCGAGGGGTAGAGATATTTTGGAAATTATTGATAATAATAATTTACTATTTGATTTTTAATTTTAACATTATATAAATGTAAGAAAAATTAGTACAAAGATTTTGGTGGTTAGAAAAAGAATTTCGAAAAATTATGATTCCCGCCTCAAGATCATAATTTTTCGAAATTCTTTTTCTAACCACCAAAATCTTTGTAATAATAATTTAGTTCTATTAAATACTGGAGAAGTGACAACTGTTGGCACCCTGACTTGGCGTCCAAATGCCTTAGATTTGAGTTTGGTCTCTTCATCATTAGCACTTTCTTGCGAATGGTCTGTTCATGAAGATCCCCTTGGCAGCTATCATCTTCCTGTAATTATTAAAGTCTGTGTAAATAATAATATTGTAAATAATGCTAATAACAATGGTAGAATACTTCTGCCCAAATATCCTAATTTTAAAATGGTAGATTGGAAATTTTATACAGAAATTGTTGACTCAAAATTGTATAACTTTGAGAGTGTAAATATCTCTTCATTAGAAACTTACAATAAGTTTTGTGAAATTTTGCATGCTGCTATTTGTGAGTCTTTGCCATATAATAGTTCTCCTGTTTCCCCAACTCATATAACATCTATCAATAGTACTATTCGGAAATTAAAAAAAAATCCCCTTCCTTGGTGGAATAATAAATGCTCTGAAGCAGTTCAAAAGTCAAAAAGTGCTTTTATTAATTTTAAAAATAATCCATCAGAAGAAACATATTTAGAATTTAAAAGGTTACAAGCATTTAAAAAACTTACTTTAAAAAGTGAGAGAACAAAAAGTTGGGTCGAATTGTGTAGTTCTTTCAATCGTTGTACTCCTTTATCTAGAATCTGGAATTACATGCGTAAATTTAATAAAACATATTCTTATAACAATAGTGAAGATGACTGGGTTGAAGAGTTTTTGCAAAAGTTTACTCCAGATTATGTTAATAATAAATCTCATCTCTCATCTAATAATCAATTTAATTCTGAAATCAGCTATCTTATTAAACCTTTTTCATTTCAAGAATTATTGTCAGCTTTATATTCAAGAAAGGATAGTGCTTTTGGTTTAGATGGCATTCCATATATTATGTTGAACAAACTCAGCAAAAAAGCATTGCATGTCTTTCTAAATATATTAAATGATTTATGGGCAAATAACGTTATACCTACAACATGGAAGACAGATTGTCTAGTACCTATTTTGAAACCAGATAAGGTCCGGTTAAACCCTGATTCCTATCGTCCTATCGCTCTTACTTCTTGTGTTGGAAAGGTTTTTGGGCAGCTGATAAAGCAGAGGTTAGAATTTTATGTAGAGCAAAATCATATCTTACCTAATAATCAGTTTGGTTTTCGAAGGGGAGTTTCTGCTCGTGAAAGCATTTGTCAGTTGCAACTGGATATTCAAAATAGTTTACACAGTAAGAACTTTTTAGTATCTGTTTTCTTTGATGTAGCTGGGGCATTTAATAGTGTCAATATAGACATACTTTGTTCTGAATTGCAGTCTGTAGGAATCCCTGATAAAATGGTTCACTGGATACGTAACTTTTTGATTTATAGGCAAGTTTATGCTAAGTATAATGGAAAATTATATGGTCCCAGATTTGCTTCTGTTGGAGTGTGTCAAGGTGGAATTCTTTCTCCATTAATATTTATTTTATATATCCGTCGCTTGAACCTTATTTTGGGTTCCAAAGTTAAAAATCTTCAATTTGCTGATGATTTAGTTGTTTATGCATCTGGAAATAATTTGATAAATATTACTAACATCCTTAATAAGTCCTTGGAGGGCTTAAACACATATTTTTCATATTTGAATCTTGATATAAATGCTTTAAAATCAAAAGAGGTTGTATTTGGTAAAACTATAAATTCACTAATCCCTTCTGTATATTACAATAAAAATTGTATACCGGTTTCTCATGAAGCTAGGTTTTTGGGGGTGATTTTTACCCATACCATGTCATGGAAAAAATATGTAGAATTAATTTGCTTAAGGGCTAATAAAGTTTTTAATTTTCTCAAAGTACTGTGTACAACATTCTGGGGCGCAGATCCCAAAATCTTATTGCTTTTATACAAAGCTTTAATACAAGGTCATTTTAAATATGGTTTTTTATGTTATGCTGGTGATAATAAGTTAGTTGATATATTGGATAAAATTCAGAATAAAAGCATGCGACTTATCACAGGTGCATTCAAAAGCACTCCCATAAATGTAATGCAGGTTGAATGTAATCTGTCTCCATTAAAAATAAGATTCACCTACTTAAAAGAAAAATTCTTATTGAAAATATTTAGTAGTAATCATAATCACCTATTTTTAAACTTAAAACATGCTCCACAATCCATGTATCATTCTATTTACATACTTCATGGCTTCACATTATTTATAAATTTTCTTGAGTCTCTGGATATTCATAAAACATCTCTTCTTCCTTGTTATCAGGGAGATTTCAATAGTAAATTTCCTGCAATGAACATTATTATTGATCATAAATTATCCTCTAAAGAAGATGTCTATGCTAAATTTTCTGAATACATTGGTTACAGATTTCTTTATACTGATGGGTCTAAAACTGAGTCTGCAGTTTCATTTGCAGTTTTTGATGGGTTGTTAAAGACTGGTGTTGGTTACAAAATAAATTCAAACTTGAGTATATTCACTGCTGAGCCTGTGGCTATTCTTGCAGCTTTAAAACAAATAAAACACAAAAATAATGGACATCCTAAATGGATTATTGTTACTGACTCTATGAGTGTCTTAGAAAACCTTAAAAATAATAAGTTTAATGCTAAAACTAATTATATTGTATCTTTGATAAAAGAGTTTTGGTCAGATTTCGCTCCTTTTGATAATTTTGAAGTTTTGTTTATGTGGGTTCCATCACATGTTGGTGTGATAGGAAATGAAAGGGCTGACTTCTTGGCTACAACTATAACCAACTCCTCTGATAATATTCCTGATTCCAGCTCTCATCATAACATCTCTGTGCCTTATACAGATATAATACCTCTTTTAAAGAAAAGAGCCATTGACACATGGAAAAGGCATTGGAATCACATAATTCAGGTTGAAAATAAAGGTTTGTGGTATGCTGTGTACAACGTCCCTATTGGAACCACACCATGGTTTTGTAAAAGCATAACTTACATTAACAGGAAATTTTATACCACGATTCTGAGGCTTCGATTTGGTCACTGTCGGTTGAATTTTCATCTCTTCCGTTTAAAATTGGTGCAGAGTCCTCATTGTAATTATTGTAACTCTGATTCAGAACAATCTTTGTCCCACATTTTTTTTGATTGCTCATACTTTGGTATAAACCGCCTTGTGCTGATGGATGAGCTAATTGAAATATATGGCCAATCAGATATGGTTCCGCGCTCCATTCAGGATCTTCTTGTAAATAGCAGCACTTATTTAGCTTTATTTAAATATATCATTAATACTGTTGGGCAAATATAAAATATGAGATTGTTAAATAACATTCTTTGAAATGTCTGTGTAAATATTTATGCAAGTGTTCTAATATTTTGTTTGTAAGATTAATTTTGGTTATAAAAAAAAAGAAACTTTTCTTTAAAATTAATGAAATAAAAATTAACTTTATTATTATTTTTAGGTTAAGTTGTTTGGTTTGGCAGTTTTGTTTGGCTTGGCACATGCATGGCACATTCACTTGAATCTCATCACATTGGCAATTTGTCAAAACTTCATCTCATTCACTCCTCTTAGTAATTTTTTTTTCTAGTTTCTATTCATATTTCCTTTATTTGTTGGCTTTTTTGTCATTAAGACTATTATTTCAATTGGTTTGCAAAAACTGTATTTATTGTTTGTAAATTAATATAAAAGAAATAAACATTATTTTAAAAAAATGAAATAAAAACTTAAGACATGGCTGTATGGGCATTAGTTCCCTTTGCCTTCCCTGAAAAATGGGAGAATTATTAAAAAAAAAAATTGTGTGATGGAAGAGGTATTTTCACAAAATACCTAATAAATTCTAACGAAAGAACACTTTTGTCAGTCCAGTTAAATCATAAAACCTACCTCATTTGAATAAATGAATACTTTGCTTAAGTATTATATTATTCGAAAATGTCTAACAAGACTTCAATCCACTATTAGTAAGTGGCTAGGATGCGTTTAGGTTAAAAATCAATTTTATTCTACTGAGATTTGTATTATTTATCTCAATATTTATAGATTGCACAAACACAGAAATGTCGAAAAATACAGCTAAAGAGCTTGCGAATAGAATCGTGTGGGTCGACTTAGAGATGACTGGGCTTGATATAGTCAAGGATTATATTCTCGAAATCGCTTGCTTGGTGACTGATGGTAACTTGAATATAATAGCCACTGGTCCAGATATAGTTATACATCAGCCTGACAATATTCTAGATAATATGAATGAGTGGTGCATTGCACAACATGGTGAGGTAAGTGCGAGTTGGACTACTTTGTACACACTATTTTGTTCAATTACATAAGAGTTTTAATAAGTCCCTTACAATGTTCTCCATGACCCCCTCTATACATCCTATTGCAACGGCCGGCGAGTGCCAGTAATTTGTGCTAGTATATAATTAGTAGAGGCCAGGCACATAAATCAACCAGTACCGAGCCCATAATATGTTGTCCCTAGGTATACCATAATATAGTTTATTTTTTTGTAAATATCACTTACTTTTTCAGAGTGGCTTGACAGCGGCAAGTCGCAATTCTAATATATCACTCGAAGAGGCAGAGAAACAAGTCTTAAGCTTTGTCAGTGCACATGTTCCAGAAAAAAAGTGTCCTCTTGCAGGCAACAGTATATACATGGATAGACTTTTTATAAAAAAATATATGCCAATGCTGGATTCATATTTGCATTATAGAGTTATAGATGTGAGTTCAGTAAAAGAATTAGTGAAGCGTTGGTATCATAAAGACTTTTCTGCTATTCCACAAAAGAAGTTTGAACATAGATCAATAAATGATATCCAGGAAAGCATTCAAGAGCTTAAATTTTATAAGGATCATGTTTTTAAAAAGTAGATTTAATTACAAAATGATTGAGTAAACACAGTTGTTATTGGAAATCTGTAAATATAAATTCTCAAATGATTTCTAATGAAGTTTTTTTTTAAGAACCTACGCTGTTGGCTGAGAGGTCTTTACAGCATCTACCGGGTTTTTTGGAGAAGGCGAAAACCTTTTTGGTCCTTGAGCCTTGCAATCAAGTACAGAGCGTTTCTTTACTGCCGGCATCTCTCGGGGGAGTCCCACCGTAAAGAGCCTCTCAGGGTACTACGAATCGGAGGGGAGTGACAGGTGTTCTGTGTTGTGGGGGGATCGGGCGAGAAGCACCCAGGCACACGAGTGTACCTGGTATAGCGCCACGTGTGTAGACCGAGGAAGAATAATAGCTCGAAAGCGCAGTGGCTTAACGCGCTCGGCCTGCGATTGCGGAAACCAAGTAATGTTCTCTAAGGCAAGTCATTGGATGGGTGACCAAAAATTTATTATATTGAGTTCCTCCGTGCTTTAGACGGCACGTTAAGCCGTTAGTCCCGGGTGCATCTGGGCCACCATGGAGGGTTATGACCCATTCTCCCTATATTTTTTCATCGATTTGGAAGGTCTGTGCCCTTGAAGTGGGGACTTTAAAGGGCTGGTGATGATATGTAGACAGGGTCCGCATCTGTCGACTAACTGCAGTGTCTTCGGAGATTCCTATACAATGGCAGACTCATAAATACTTTTTGCTGTAGGTGGGCTCGAGGGGCTTAGCCGGAAGGTACTGGGAGATTATTCAGAAAAAAAAGACGCCAATACCTACTCTATAATACATATAGACATAATTCACGCCTATATCCCCGGTGACGGCATAGCAGAATATAATAGTCACCACCCCCATTTCTCCCGCGGGTGTCGTACAAGGCGACTAAGGGTAAAGACGGCGATGAGCAATGGGCAGCAGCGTTCCTCTTATACCACCAAGCCAAGCAATATATTGCGATATCCGTACCTGATAGATGGCAATAGGATCGCCACATTACCTACATGGGACCTAACCTAATTAGCGAAAGGGTGTTAATTCACCTTTTAATTCCCTTCGGGGATATAGGCGTGATTTATGTATTTTTATCCAATATCAGCGAACATGGAAGCTCGTGTTATAATTTATCAGTTGGGCTGATCCATGACACGCTTACCGAAAATTTTAGGACACATTACCTCCAGCCATCAAAGGGATATTGTGGCCAATGAACCCGCTTGGGTCACTGAATTTTACGTGAGCGACGTATTCTCTGCTTCGATGAATTTGTACGATAAGATATATGATAAAATTAAAAATTGGTTGAACGTTTATAATTTTTTTAAATATGCTCAATTTTCCCTCCATTAGCTTTTAAGGGTTTACGGCTTTACGAAAAGAGGTAAAAATATAATTGTAAGTAAGTAGGTATAATGGCTACCTATAATGATATAATGTAAAATGTTATGTAAAATCAACAAGATTTCATTTTCACATTTATACATTTTGGAAATTTTTGCGGGGCTGCTTTAGCCTATCCTTTCGGAAAGAAGGATAGGCGTGATTTAGCTAGGTATGCTATGGATGGTATGAAATGGGGAAATTTTACAGTTAAGAGACCTAACCGTGTGTATCTGTAGAATCTATAGCCAGGTCAGCCGCAGGTGTTATACATTATGAGTAAATACTTATTAACATGAGTTTAAATAAAAAAAAACGGCAAAAAAATAATGTGTTATTTTATTAATTAGTTTTTGCTATTTATAGCAGAATTACATCATAAGTAGGTAGGTACTGTTCCTGAGATACAGCCTGGTGACGACGGACAGCAGCGGAGACTTATGGTAATTCTTGAAATTGAAACCTGACTTTACGCATACCACCCACTATTCGCCAATTACCTAAGCTAGGTCCCATGTATGGGTCCATAATAGGTGGTGAGCCTATTGGCATCTATCGGGCACAGTATATAAGCTAGGTGGTACAATAGGAATGCTGCTGCCCATTACTCATTGCTGTCTTTACCCGTAGTCGCTTGTACGACACCCACGGAAGAAATGGGGGTGATGGCAATTGTATTCTGATCAGCCGTCACCACGCATGCATGGTAAATATATCAAGCTAAATGTATGTTCCATATTGGTACTCTCGCCCCCTATAAAATATAATAATATGGGACGTTGAATAAGGTGGAGAAACGCAGGTGTTAAACCTCTGCCTATTACCCCTAATATGTTAGATAGAATATTGATAGTATTAACAATAGTATATATTGTTACTGCTAACGTTGGGTGTGAACATAAACTTAAGATTAGCCGGCTAAACCTGGGTTTATCTTCGAGGAGCCGCTAAAGTTCGATATCATGTTAGTTTGCGTCGTGATATTCCATCTTTAGCCGACTTATGTGCACATTAATCGAAACAAAACGGCCAAAATAATCGTGACTAGATATTGTAATTAACACCGAAGAAGTTTTATATTGTTATTTTAAATACCTACAAAAGTATCTGTAATGAACCAATGGTTCCTTATTATTATTTTATTTTAATGATTAGTAGATATTGTTTTAAGTAATTAATATTTTGTAATTGTAATAATTGTAATTTTGAATACCTACATAGCTTAGGTACATAAAAGTATGTGTAATGTGAGAGTGATTATTTTTTAATAAAAGTTTTCGTGTCAAAATAGTATTGAACATTATTACATTGTTTCCTTTTTCATTTCCTTCTACATTTTTAGCCAAAGGCCAGTTTACACTTAAGTTTAGCCGGCTAAAGATAGAAAAATTAACATTAACATCTCCTCGAAGATAAACCCGGGTTTAGCCGGCTAATCTTAACTTTATATTCACACCCACCTTTAGCCGTAACATATATATTTTCGACAATTATTACAAACAATACTAAGTCAAAAAAATTATTGCTGATGTTGATGATACGGCCTTTATCATAATTTTTTCTGACCCATTTTAAGTAGGAGATAAACAATAAAAGAAACCAACATGTTTTTGTAACTAAATTTATTCCCAAAAACTATTTTCTTAGAAACCCTACTGTAAGTCCAGGTCCATCACTGTTTTTTCCAGACATAATATGGAGGAAGGTGTCTAAATAGAATTTATAATACGTCCCAAAAATGATTTACAACACTTAAAACAAACGAACAATAGGTATAAATATCTCTCTAACATTTAACAACTAATAACTTTAAGAGCTAAACACAATAAATATTGAATAGGTAGGTACATATTCTAACATAATTACAGTAATAATTACAAAATTTCTTCTAGGAATATGTACTTTTTACGGTTATAAAGATACATCATATTCATTTGAAGACTCAACACTAAGTTTTAATGTTTTATGTTCCCCTAGCTAGGTAATTAAACATGTCACCACGATACAATTAATAGAGCTAAGCACGATGAGGCGACAAGCCAAATAATTTTATTCCGAACTTTACAGAATCGCCGATAATATTTGAACATGTCTAAATTACACTTTAAGGTAACGTGCGCAGTTACCGCTCCGCACCAAGCTTCGTGGATACGCAAATAGGGGGGAGGGTCCTAAAACGGGCATGCCGTTTAAAGGGGGTAATCAGCTGGTGTCAATAAGGTTCTCAAAATGAATTTTGCATAGTCGCTTTAGGCAGCATGCATGACAGTTCTGGGCCACCTTCCCCTATGTGTATTTACTTTATACATACATTTTCAACGAAGACACGCAGTACATTTTTCCGATAATTCACGCTACGTTACATACGGTAATTCTGTTGGACAGTACAGTCAGATCATCCTGTCAGAATGGCTCTATTTAGACGCTGGAAGATTGGTATGGAAGGGTAGGTTAGGTAGCTTAAATTATCTAAATAGGTATAACCTAATGATATGGCTGCGATTATTTAAATTCGACGTTGCATTATATAATACAAATCAGATAATCATTAAGCCGTTACATTAAAGGTTTTCACTGCGAAGGTGTCATAAGCGTTTGTTTTGGCAACACCAAAATATTTTTAGGAAGTCAGTATCGGATTGGAAGTCAATAGGGTTGCAAAAAATATGTTCTAAAAACAACGGCACACAGTTATTTTAAATACGCTCTCAAGGCTCAACCAATTTCCATTAATACAATATTAATCTTTTCACGTTCCATAATTATGTATCATTATTATTTCTTGTCAATGATCGGAAACCGTAAGAGTTAAAGGGGCAATCGACCCACTTTATGTGTGAGTTATCTCTATCTTGTGCCAGAAGAAAGCACAAACATTACCACAAAGCCATTTACAAAATGTATTGTGTTATAATTATTTTATATATCAAATATCACATTTGCTTAGCATATTAAGAAGTTTCGTGTCTCAATTAAACGTAAAAATCAATATTTGTGAATGACATATTCCTTTCATTGAAAACGTTGGTCACATTTTGATGCCCTTTGAATGCGAGAATTACGAGGTGCCTTCCGAAGTACAGTCAATAGCACGTCCTAATATACCCACTCTCGTATATTTGCATCACCATCATGATAATGATGATGATGGTATATTTGCACGAGCGCTACACATTTGAAATAAATCAATCTCTTTAATTAGGTGTTCGGCATTGAGTCCTCCCGTCGTGGCCACGGCCACTGTAAAGTAATCGAAACGCCGGGATAAATAATAACAATGCCAACATCAACAACATCTACCTAAATATACGCGAGTTAAATCCATTGAAGTTTTTGAAAATTTGATATTGTAGTAACCTGGCGTTATTCAATTTTGCAAACCGCCTTTCATCTACGTTTATACTTATCACTTCTCTTGCAGTAGTTAATTTAACACTTATCCTCTTTACTCACTATCGTTACATTCTTGGTCTTCCAGTTTTTTCATCAAAACGCTCAGCCTTTTAATATCCCATTGTTGATAACCACCATATTGTAAAAGCTTGTATTGTAGACCCATCTCCATGTTACGTTATAATATCGTATGGAAGTGCAAAAACATAGTTTTTGTCAACCTGTTGTGGAGTCAAACATCTGTTGCTATTTCATTTGTCGTTTGTACGAAATAGTAATGGCAGTAACTAGTTAGTAGCGAGTGTCTTAAACACCTACTTACATAAAATACATTTTATGTGTCGTTTCTGAGATAAATTTGATTTATTGTCTTATTCCATTCCTTTACATACTCATTGCTCTCTGTATATTACAAGCACATACATCTTTAGTTATTAGATTCCTTTTCATCCATTCATTTACTGTGTTATGCCAAACAGGTAATCTATCTAATCTAAGACAGGGGTGCTCAAACTCGAACTGCTGGCGATCTACTTCAATATTGTTAGACTGATATCGATCGAATCTGAGAGGCCGCAAGTATTTGTGATGCAGGATTGTCGTCTAGTTAAGAGTGTACGCGTGGTATAAGTATTAGATTTACCGCACAATGTGCATATTTTAATCAAGGTAAGTGTAGGCAGCCGCCTTTTGCCGCTGGGCCTTTGGCTGTATCAAAGGAACGTATGATCAAAGAAAGTTATGTGGGGGCTAAACAAAACCTGTGTAAATAGTTCTTTAACGGATTTTTTTCTCGAGATCGACCCAAATAACACTCGCGATCGATCGTTTGAGCATCTCTGATCTTAGATCTTTTATTATTTATGTCTGAGATCATCCGAAGTTCAAGCGTAGGTAAGTCATGCAGACAAAATAAAACCCTCATAAACTAAACATAAATTGATTGGTTTTGAACTCCCATTCTAAAAAAATCCCCAGTTTAGTAAGATTTATATTGAAGTAACCTAATAAATAGCTGTGCATTGTTACAATTCAACTTTTGCTGTCTTCGCCTCGCTGTCTCTTATTGTTTTAAAGCTCTGTAGATCATCGTAAATGTAAAATTGGTTGAGCATTCGGCTCGCGTGTCAATGACAAGACAATGCAACCGATTGGCCAAAAATATGAAACCCGATGTACATAAATGAAACCTTGGCCAAACGTTAGTACTAATCATCCATAGCAACTTTTACTATGGGGCAAATAAATCTATCCTAGGAAAAAAAGTATACAGTCTTAAGAAATGTTTGAAGTCATATAATGTTTTCAAAAGTTTGTTAGCCTGTATATTCTGTTACCAGAATAGATTTATTTAGCCCCATAGTAAAGGTTCCCATGGATGATTAATACTAACGTTTGTCACAGGTTTCATTTCTTTGGGCCAATGGTCAAAGGAAAAGTGGCATTGTCCTTTACATACATAATTTTTACATGCAGTGGTTGTTACCGTCGTCATAACATTTGGGAATAAAGCAGTAACATTTGTATTAAATATTAAGGTAAGGGCACCTTCACATGAGCTTTTATTCAGCGTAATCGTTGAGGTAGGGGAAACGGGTATACTCAGCTGTACTTATATCATATTTTCCATACACAGATGGGAATTTCTATTGGTGACCGTCGGAGGAGACGGTTCTCTCATAAATACTATACAATAACGAAAGATAACAGATATATTACTTATTTAAATAAATAAATTACATATTATAATAATTTAATTAATAAACTAGTAATGAGTGTATCAGTTTCCAGTGTTTTTGAAGTGTTCAGTTTTTTTAAATATTGTATTCTTCCTTCCCGTGTGCCTTATATTGTGATTGTTTTAAATAAGTGACAGATATCGGTGCCCTTCCTTGGCCCTACAAACACCGTTACACTGGCCCCCAACGTGGGGCAGCGGTTATACTTATAAGGCTGACGGGAATATATCCGTTTAGAAAATGTATTTTTTAAACGAGAATAGGCACCCGCTTTAGGCAGAATGCTCGTTTTGGGCACCCTTCCCCTGCCTGCGCGGTCAACACGTCGCATAGATATCTCGTTTAGCGTTTAAGCAATCGCCGATGCACTTTTTTAGACGAGTGGTCAATCTATTCGAACGAATACATACTAATAGAATGAAAATGTTAATTTTTGACAACTGTCTTACGTCAGTTTCATACATTTGTATTCTATTCGTTCGAATAGTTCGGCCTTTTGTCTAGAGAGGTAATAGTAGTAGTAGTAAATTCATTTGCGCATTTACCTTCTCATTGTTAGTACAATTGTTGGAGCCCCTTATAGATATTTGTATTATGATTATCAAACGTGCCTATCTCTTTTTACACGAAAACGTGATATCTCAGCGTTTACAAGTTTGATTAACGGTTACCCTTATACCTTTCACATTAGATCTTTCACGAGCGCCTGCTCTACACGATGCTTATAATACTTACAAATTGCAGATCGCATTACCTTATTGCCATTTTACATATCTAACTAGGTAATAAAAACAGTTTATATTACTAGGTAAACAATAAAAAAAGAAGAGAAAACAGAATCTAACTAAAAACTGCTCGCAAAAAAACTATCATTATAATGAGGAGTTGTATTTGAAACGATTGATGACGTGAGTAATTTGTCTGTATAGGTTATAAGAGTCTATTTTATTAAAAACTGCCTACACTTCGATGCTGCAATATTGAACTCTAAGTAGACATTAGCTATGGAAATATTAACACTAATTATTCGTTTAGGTACAATTTTTCGCGCTCATTTTGATTAAAATTCCTATAGAACAATTTGAAACAGAGTTTTTTTTAATAATAAATAGTATTTTACATTCACTACTTAGATTAAAAATGCATCGATCACAACACATCACCCGGTATTCGCTTACTCAGATTAATAACATGACGTTAATATACATTTATAAAGATTACACTTACCTACTCAGGAAATGTATTATGCAAATTAATATATTATAGGTACAACAATCAACTGAAGAGAAGACGAGTGTAGGTTCACAATGTCACCCCTCTCTAATTAATAATTTGGCATAACATTTATCAAAAACGATGGCCCACGCAGGTAGTTACAAGATTCAAAATACATTATTAGATAAAATTTACCACTATAAAGTCATAAAAAATAATTTAGATCAGAAATTTTCATGTAACTGTAGTAATAGATACGGAAACGAACCACAATAGTATATCTAAGGAGCTACATGTACCGCTACCTATGTCATACAATTTACATTTTAAATCTATCTATTCGATACACGAATTCAACTAGGACCGTAATATCTACACGAGGGGAGGAGACCGATCGTCACAGAACAAGGCGTACGGTATGCATAAAACTTGTCTCGAATGCAGGAGCATGGGCGCCTCTCCGTTACTGCGGCGGGCGACAGGTGTCAGCCTGAGCCAGAGCGGTCAGCTGGGCTAGTCGCGCACGAACACAAACTCGTTTGTAGTGGTTCCAGCGGTTCTCCTCGGAGTCGACGCCGGGCTTGAGCTCGGCCGCGCCGCCCGCCGTGCCGCTGCCGCAGCTGCCGCCAGCCGAAGCCGTTCTCCTGCAGCATGTCGAACGCCTGCTCGATGAACGAGTGCTTGAGGAAGAAGCGCGACGTGTACCGGTCGGCGAGCCCGTGGTCCGGGTCGCGCGACTCGTTCAGCGTCTCGCCGAACACGTCGCGCACAGCGTCACCTTGCCGCACACGAGGATGCGCGACAGCTTGCGGAACTTGACGTCGGCGAGGCCGTCGCGGCCGAAGGCGAAGCTGCCGCGGTAGCCGACCGTGAT